>CM064546.1:16674453-16689551 GCA_032716605.1 Paralithodes platypus | reverse complement strand
CGGACTCGATCTCAAGTCACCTTGGTGACATTTGACCCTCAAAGTGATCATCTTCCCGCTTCCTGGGAAGGGTTTTTGCCCGGATTCGATCTGAAGGCACGGTGGTGGTGTTTGACCTTCCTAGTGATCGTCTTCCCGACACCTGGGAAGGGTTTTTGCCCGGATTCGATCTGAAGCCACGGTGGGTGGTGTTTGACCTTCCTATTGATCGTCTTCCCGCCTCCTGGGAAGGGTTTTTGCCCGGATTCGATTTCAAGTCACGGTGGTGGTGTTTGACCCGCCTAGTGATCGTCTGCCCGCCTCCTGGGAAGGGTTTTTGCCCGGATTCGATTTCAAGTCACGGTGGTGGTGTTTGACCGTCCTAGTGATCATCTCCCCTCCTCCTGGGAAGGGTTTTTGCCCGGATTCGATCTCAGCCCACGGTGGTGGCGTTTAACCCTCAAAGTGATCCTCTTCCCGCCTCTTGGGAAGGGTTTTTGCCCGGATTCGATCTCAAGCCACGGTGGTGGTGCTTAACCCTCCTAGTGATCATCTTCCCGCCTCTTGGGATGGCTTTTTCCCCGGATTCGATCTCAAGCCACGGTGGTGGTGTTTGAACCTCCTAGTGATATCTTCCCGCCTATTGGGAAGGGTTTTTGCCCGGATTCGATATCAAGTCCACTGTGGTGGTGTTTGACCCTCCTAGTGATGAACTTCCCGCCTGCTGGGAAGGGTTTTTGCCCGGATTCGATCTCAAGCCACGGTGGTGGTGCTTGACCCTCCTAGTGATCATCTCCCCGCCTCCTGGGAAGGGTTTTTGCCCGGATTCGATCTCAGGCCACGGTGGTGGTGTTTGACCCTCAAAGTGATCAACTTCCCGCCTCTGGGAAGGGTTTTTGCCGGATTCGATCTCAAGCCACGGTGGTGGTGTTTGACCCTCCTAGTGATCATCTTCCCGCCTCCTGGGAAGGGTTTTTGCCCGGATTCGATCTCAAGCCACGGTGGTGGTGTTTCACCCTCCTAGTGATCATCTTCTCGCCTCCGGGAAGGGTTTTTGCCCCGATTCGATCTCAGGCCACGGTGGTGGTGTTTGACCGTCAAAGTGATGATCTTGCCGCCTCCTGGGAAGGGTTTTTGCCCGGATTCGATCTGAAGGCACGGTGGTGGTGTTTGACCCTCATTGTGATCATCTGCCCGGCTCTTGAGAAGGATTTTTGGCCGGATTCGCTATCAAGCCACGGTGGTGGTGTTTGACCCTCCTAGTGATGGTCTTCCCGCCTCCTGGGAAGGGTTTTTGCCCGGATTCGATCTCAGGCCACGGTGGTGGTACTTGACCCTCCTAGTGATCAGCTTCCCGCCTCCTGGGAAGGGTTTTTGCCCGGATTCGATCTCAGTCACGGTGGTGGTTTAAAACCCTCAAAGTGATCATCTTCCCGCCTCTTTGGAAGGTTTTTTGCCCGGATTCGATCTCAAGCCACGGTGGTGGTGCTTGACCCTCCTAGTGATCATCTTCCCGCCTCCTGGGAAGAGTTTTTGCCCGGATTCGATCTCAAGCCACGGTGGAGGTGCTTAACCCTCCTAGTGATCATCTTCCCGCCTCCTGGGAAGGGTTTTTGCCCGGATTCGATCTCAAGCCACGGTGGTGGTGCGTAACCCTCCTAGTGATCATCTTCCCGCCTCTTGGGAAGGGTTTTTGCCCGGATTCGATCTCAAGCCACGGTGGTGGTGTTTGACCCTCAAAGTGATCTTCTTCCCACCTCCTCGGAACGGTTTTTGCCCGGATTCGATCTCAGCCACGGTGGTGGGTTTGACCCTCCTAGTGTTCTTCGTCCCGCCTCTTGGGAAGGCTTTTTGCCCTGATTCCATCTCAAGTCTCGGTGGTGGTGTTTGACCCTCCTAGTGATGATCTTCCCGCGTCCTGGGAAGGGTTTTTGCCCGGATTCGATCTCAGGCCACGGTGGTGGTTGTTGACCCTCCTAGTGATCATCTTCCCGCCTCCTGGGAAGGGTTTTTGCCCGGCTTCGATCTGAAGCCACGGTGGGGGTGTTTGACCCTCCTAGTGATCATCTTCCCGCCTCCTGGGAAGGGTTTTTGCCCGGATTCGATCTCAAGTCACGGTGGTGGTGTTTGACCCTCCTAGTCATCATCTTCCCGCCTCCTGGGAAGGGTTTTTGCCCGGATTCGATTTCAAGTCACGGTGGTGGTGTTTGACCGTCCTAGTGATCATCTCCCCTCCTCCTGGGAAGGGTTTTTGGCCGGCTTCCATCTCAGCCACGGTGGTGGGCGTTTGACCCTCCAAGTGATCATCTCCCCGCCTCTTGGGAAGGGTTTTTGCCCGGATTCGATCTCAAGCCACGGTGGTGGTGCTTGACCCTCCTAGTGATCATCTTCCCGCCTCCTGGGAAGGGTTTTTGCCCGGATTCGATCTCAGGCCACGGTGGTGGTTCTTGACCCTCCTAGAGCGCATCTTCCCGCCTCCTGAGAAGGGTTTTTGCCCGGATTCGATCTGAAGTCACGGTGGTGGTGTTTGACCCCCCTACTGTTCATCTTCCCGCAGCTTGGGCAGGGTTTTTTGGCGGATTCGAGCTCAGCGCACGGTGGTGGCTCTTGACCCTCCTAGTGATCATCTTCCCGCCTCCTGGGAAGGGTTTTTGCCCGGATTCGTTCTGAAGCCACGGTGGTGGTGTTTGACCCTCCTAGTGATGATCTTCCCGCCTCCTGGGCACGGTTTTTCCCCGGATTCGATCTCAGTCCACGGTGGTGGTGTTTGACCCTCAAGCCGCTCCTGGGAAGGGTTTTTGGTCGGATCGGATCTCAAGGCACGGTGGTGGTGCTTGACCCTCCTAGTGATCATCTTCCCGCCTCCTGGGAAGGGTTTTTGCCCGGATTCGATCTGAAGCCACGGTGGTGGTGTTTGACCCTCCTAGTGATGGTCTTCCCGCCTCCTGGGAAGGGTTTTTGCCCGGATTCGATCTCAAGTCACGGTGGTGGTGTTTGACCCTCCTAGTGATCATCTTCCCGCCTCCTGGGAAGGGTTTTTGCCCCGATTCGATCTGAAGCCACGGTGGTGGTTGTTGACCCTCCTAGTGATCATCTTCCCGCCTCCTGGGAAGGGTTTTTGCCCGGATTCGATCTCAGGCCACGGTGGTGGTGTTTGGCCCTCAAAGTGATCATCTTCCCGCCTCTTGGGAAGGGTTTTTGCCCGGATTCGATCTCAAGCCACGGTGGTGGTGCTTAACCCCCCTAGTGATCATCTTCCCGCCTCCTGGGAAGGGTTTTTCCCCGGATTCCATCTCAGGCCACGGTGGTCGTTCTTGACCCTCCTAGTGATCATCTTCCCGCCTCCTGGGAAGGGTTTTTTGCCCGGATTCGATCTGAAGCCACGGTGGTGGTGTTTGACCCTCAAAGTGATCATCTTCCCGCCTCCTGGGAAGGGTTTTTGCCCGGATTCGATCTGCAGCCACGGTGGTGGTGTTTGACCCTCCTAGTGATGATCTTCCCGCCTCCTGGGAAGGGTTTTTGCCCTGATTCGATCTGAAGCCACGGTGGTGGGGTTTGACCCTCTTAGTGATCATCTTCCCGCCTCCTGGGAAGGCTTTTTGCCCGGATTCTCTCTCAGGCCACGCTGGTGTTTCTTGCTCCTCATAGTGATCATCTTCCCGCCTCCTGGGAAGGGTTTTTGCCCGGATTCGATCTGAAGGGCACGGTGGTGGGGTTCTTGACTCTCTTAGTGATGATCTTCCCGGCTCCTGGGAAGCGTTTTTGCCCGGATTCGATCTCAGCCCACGGTGGTGGAGTTTGACCCTCAAAGTGATCCTCTTCCCGCCTCTTGGGAAGGGTTTTTGCCCGGATTCGATCTCAAGCCACGGTGGTGGGGTTTGACCCTCTTAGTGATCCTCTTCCCGCCTCTTGGGAAGGGTTTTTGCCCGGATTCGATCTGAAGCCACGGTGGTGGTGTTTGACCCTCAAGGTGATGATCTTCCCGCCTCTTGGGAAGGGTTTTTGGACGGATTCGATCTCAAACCACGGTGGTGGTGTTTGACCCTCCTATTGATCATCTACCCGCCTCTTGGGAAGGGTTTTTGCCCGGATTCGATCTGAAGCCACGGTGGTGGGGTTTGACCCTCTTAGTGATCATCTTCCCGCCTCCTCGGAAGGGTTTTTGCCCGGACTCGATCTCAAGTCACGGTGGTGGTTGTGACCCTCAAAGTGATCATCTTCCCGCCTCCTGGGAAGGGTTTTTGCCCGGATTCGGTCTCAGGCCACGGTGGTGGTTCTTGACCCTCTTAGTGATCATCTTCCCGCCTCCTGGGAAGGGTTTTTGCCCGGATTCGATCTGAAGCCACGGTGGTGGTGTTTGACCTTCCTAGTGATCATCTTCCCGCCTCCTGGGAAGGGTTTTTGCCCGGATTCGATTTCAAGTCACGGTGGTGGTGTTTGACCAGCCTAGTGATCGTCTGCCCGCCTCCTGGGAAGGGTTTTTGCCCGGATTCGATTTCAAGTCGCGGTGGTGGTGTTTGACTGTCGTAGAGATCATCTCCCCGCCTCCTGGGAAGGGTTTTTGCCCGGATTCGATCTCAGCCCACGGTGGTGGCGTTTGACCCTCAAAGTGATCCTCTTCCCGCCTCTTGGGAAGGGTTTTTGCCCGGATTCGATCTCAAGCCATGGTGGTGGTGCTTAACCCTCCTAGTGATCATCTTCCCGCCTCCTGGGAAGAGTTTTTGCCCGGATTCGACCTCAGGCCACGGTGGTGGTGCTTGACCCTCCTAGTGATCATCTTCCCGCCTCCTGGGAAGGGTTTTTGCCCGGATTCGATCTGAAGCCACGGTGGTGGTGTTTGGCCCTCAAAGTGATCATCTTCCCGCCTCTTGGGAAGGGTTTTTGGGCGGATTCGATCTGAAGCCACGGTGGTGGTGTTTGACCCACCTAGTGATCATCTACCCGCCTCTTGGGAAGGGTTTTTGCCCTGATTCGATCTGAAGCCATGGTGGTGGGGTTTGACCCTCTTAGTGATCATCTTCCCGCCTCCTCGGAAGGGTTTTTGCCCGGACTCGATCTCATGTCACGGTGGTGATGTTTGACCCTCAAAGTGATCATCTTCCCGCTTCCTTGGAAGGGTTTTTGCCCGGATTCGATCTGAAGGCACGGTGGTGGGGCTTGACCCTCTTAGTGATCATCTCCCCTCCTCCTGGGAAGGGTTTTTGCCCGAATTCGATCTCAGCCCACGGTGGTGGCGTTTGACCCTCAAAGTGATCCTCTTCCCGCCTCCTTGGAAGGGTTTTTGCCCGGATTCGATCTCAAGCCACGGTGGTGGGGTTTGACCCTCTTAGTGATCCTCTTCCCGCCTCTTGGGAAGGGTTTTTGCCCGGATTCGATCTGAAGCCACGGTGGTGGTGTTTGGCCCTCAAAGTGATCATCTTCCCGCCTCTTGGGAAGGGTTTTTGGACGGATTCGATCTCAAACCACGGTGGTGGTGTTTGACCCTCCTATTGATCATCTACCCGCCTCTTGGGAAGGGTTTTTGCCCTGATTCGATCTGAAGCCATGGTGGTGGGGTTTGACCCTCCTAGTGATCATCTTCCCGCCTCCTGGGAAGGGTTTTTGCCCGGATTCGATTTCTCAAGTCACGGTGGTGGGTTTGACCCTCCAAAGTGATCATCTTCCCGCCTCCTGGGAAGTGTTTTTGCCCGGATTCGATCTGAAGCCACGGTGGTGGTGTTTGACCCTCCTAGAGATCATCTCCCCTCCTCCTGGGAAGGGTTTTTGCCCGGATTCGATCTCAGCCCACGGTGGTGGCGTTTAACCCTCCTAGTGATCCTCTTCCCGCCTCTTGGGAAGGGTTTTTGCCCGGATTCGATCTCAAGCCACGGTGGTGGTGCTTAACCCTCCTAGTGATCATCTTCCCGCCTCCTGGGAAGAGTTTTTGCCCGGATTCGATCTCAAGCCACGGTGGTGGTGCTTAACCCTCCTAGTGATGATCTTCCCGCCTATTGGGAAGGGTTTTTGCCCGGATTCGATCTCAGGCCACGGTGGTGGTGCTTGACCCTCCTAGTGATCATCTTCCCGCCTCCTGGGAAGGGTTTTTGCCCGGATTCGATCACAAGCCACGGTGGTGGTGTTTGACCCTCCAAGTGATCATCTGCCCGCCTCCTGGGAAGCGTTTTTGCCCGGATTCGATTTCAAGTCGCGGTGGGGGTGTTTGGCCGTCCTAGGGTTCCTCTCCCCTCCTCCTGGGGAGGGTTTTTGCCCGGGTTCGATCTCAGCCACGGTGGTGGCGTCTGATCCTTAAAGTGATCCTCTTCCGCCCTTCTGGGAAGGGTTTTTGCCCGGATTCGATCTCAAGCCACGGTGGTGGTGCTTAACCCTCCTAGTGATCATCTTCCCGCCTCCTGGGAAGAGTTTTTGCCCGGATTCGATCTCAAGCCACGGTGGTGGTGCTTAACCCTCCTAGTGATCATCTTCCCGCCTCCTGGGAAGAGTTTTTGTCCGGATTCGATCTCAGGCCACGGTGGTGGTGCTTGACCTTCCTAGTGATCATCTTCCCGCCTCCTGGGAAGAGTTTTTGCCCGGATTCGATCTCCAGCCACGGTGGTGGTGTTTGACCCTCCTAGTGATCATCTGCCCGCTTCCTGGGAAGCGTTTTTTGCCCGGATTCGATCTCAGCCCACGGTGGTGGGGCTTGACCCTCCTAGTGCTCATCTGCCCGCCTCCTGGGAGGCGTCTTTGCCCGGATTCGATCTCAAGCCACGGTGGTGGTGCTTAACCCTCCTAGTGATCATCTTCCCGCCTCCTGGGAAGAGTTTTTGCCCGGATTCGATCTCAGCCCACGGTGGTGGGGTTTGACCCTCTTAGTGATCCTCTTCCCGCCTCTTGGGAAGGGTTTTTGCCCGGATTCGATCTCAAGCCACGGTGGTGGGGTTTGACCCTCTTAGTGATCATCTTCCCGCCTCCTGGGAAGAGTTTTTGTCCGGATTCGATCTCAAGCCACGGTGGTGGTGCTTGACCCTCCTAGTGATCATCTTCCCGCCTCCTGGGAAGGGTTTTTGCCCGGAAGTCGGCTCAGAAGGCTTCCCGGCACTCTACGGACGCCTACATCCGCGTTTGACTTACTCTGCCACTTTCACTTTTCCGACAATTGTCGCAGAGTGCTCAGCAAGCACACTTTTTAGGGCCCGTTTTCGATGGGGAATCCGAATCTGTCCTGGCTTTTGACGTACGTTCAAAACTCCTCCTAATGAGACGCTCCAGTACCGCCATTTTACCAGCTAGGCCAATTCTGACTACAGATTCGGACTCGCCAGGCCAAACTGCATAAGAATACCACCCTCAAACGTGGAACGGGCCAGGTCGCCCATTTGAGCCCAAAAACGATGACAATCTCAGTCACCGTCGGTTCAGAAGACTTTCCCGGCACTCTACGGACGCCTACATCCGCGTTTGACTTACTCTGCCACTTTCAGTGAGACCCAACACACACCCGTTTCTGACATTTGTCGCAGAGTGCTCAGCAAGCACACTTTTTAGGGCCCGTTTTCGATGGGGAATCCGAATCTGTCCTGGCTTTTGACGTACGTTCAAAACTCCTCCTAATGAGACGCTCCAGTACCGCCATTTTACCAGCTAGGCCAATTCTGACTACAGATTCGGACTCGCCAGGCCAAACTGCATAAGAATACCACCCTCAAACGTGGAACGGGCCAGGTCGCCCATTTGAGCCCAAAAACGATGACAATCTCAGTCACCGTCGGTTCAGAAGACTTCCCGGCACTCTACGGACGCCTACATCCGCGTTTGACTTACTCTGCCACTTTCAGTGAGACCCAACACACACCCGTTTCTGACAATTGTCGCAGAGTGCTCAGCAAGCACACTTTTTAGGGCCCGTTTTCGATGGGGAATCCGAATCTGTCCTGGCTTTTGACGTACGTTCAAAACTCCTCCTAATGAGACGCTCCAGTACCGCCATTTTACCAGCTAGGCCAATTCTGACTACAGATTCGGACTCGCCAGGCCAAACTACATAAGAATCAATCCCACCTCAGGCCAAAAAAAAAAAAAAAAAAAAAAAAAAAAATGCCAAACACACACTTTTCTGACAATTGTCGCAGAGTGCTCAGCAAGCACACTTTTTAGGGCCCGTTTTCGATGGGGAATCCGAATCTGTCCTGGCTTTTGACGTACGTTCAAAACTCCTCCTAATGAGACGCTCCAGTACCGCATTTTTACCAGCTAGGCCAATTCTGACTACAGATTCGGACTCGCCAGGCCAAACTGCATAAGAATACCACCCTCAAACGTGGAACGGGCCAGGTCGCCCATTTGAGCCCAAAAACGATGACAATCTCAGTCACCGTCGGTTCAGAAGACTTTCCGGCACTCTACGGACGCCTACATCCGCGTTTGACTTACTCTGCCACTTTCAGTGAGACCCAACACACACCCGTTTCTGACATTTGTCGCAGAGTGCTCAGCAAGCACACTTTTTAGGGCCCGTTTTCGATGGGGAATCCGAATCTGTCCTGGCTTTTGACGTACGTTCAAAACTCCTCCTAATGAGACGCTCCAGTACCACCATTTTACCAGCTAGGCCAATTCTGACTACAGATTCGGACTCGCCAGGCCAAACTGCATAAGAATACCACCCTCAAACGTGGAACGGGCCAGGTCGCCCATTTGAGCCCAAAAACGATGACAATCTCAGTCACCGTCGGTTCAGAAGACTTTCCGGCACTCTACGGACGCCTACATCCGCGTTTGACTTACTCTGCCACTTTCAGTGAGACCCAACACACACCCGTTTCTGACATTTGTCGCAGAGTGCTCAGCAAGCACACTTTTTAGGGCCCGTTTTCGATGGGGAATCCGAATCTGTCCTGGCTTTTAACGTACGTTCAAAACTCCTCCTAATGAGACGCTCCAGTACCGCCATTTTACCAGCTAGGCCAATTCTGACTACAGATTCGGACTCGCCAGGCCAAACTGCATAAGAATACCACACTCAAACGTGGAACGGGCCAGGTCGCCCATTTGAGCCCAAAAACGATGACAATCTCAGTCACCGTCGGTGACTCCGGCGAATCCGGGCAAAAACCCTTCCGCGTGGGAGATCATCCACTAGAGGGTCAAACCCACCACGTGGCTTCAGATCGAATCCGGGCAAAAAAAAACTTCCCAAGAGGTGGGAAGATGATCACACTTGGCGGGTCAAACACGTGACCTGAAATCGAATCCCGGCAAAAAACCCTTTCCCAGAAGCGGAAGATGATCACTTGGAGGGTCAAACACCACCACCGTGGCTTCAGATCGAATCCGGGCAAAAACCCTTCCCAGGAGGCGGGAAGATGATCACTAAGAGGCTCAAACCCCACCACCGTGGCTTGAGATCGAATCCGGGCAAAAACCCTTCTCAAGAGGCGGGAAGAGGATCACTAAGAGGGTCAAACCCCACCACCGTGGCTTCAGATCGAATCCGGGTAAAAACCCTTCCCAGGAGGCGGGAAGATGATCACTAAGAGGGTCAAACCCCCACCACCGTGCCTTCAGATCGAATTCGGGCAAATACCCTTCCCAGGAGGCGGGAAGATGATCACTTTGAGGGTCAAACATCACCACCGTGACTTGAGATCGAATCCGGGCAAAAACCCTTCCCAGGAGGCGGGAAGATGATCACTAGGAGGGTTAAAACACCACCACTGTGGCTATAGATCGAATCCGGGCAAAAACCCTTCCCAGGAAGCGGGGAGGTGATCACTATGAGGTTCAAACACCACCATCATGGCTTCAGATCGAATCCGGGAAAAAATCCTTCCCAAGAGGCGGGAGAGAATCACGAGGAGGGTCAAACACCACCACCGTGGCTTGATATCGAATCCGGGCAAAACCCCTTCCCAGAGGCGGAATGATCACTAGGAGGGTCAAACACCACCACAGTGGCTTCAGATCGAATCCGGGCAAAAACCCTTCCCAGGAGGCGGGCAGATGATCACTTGGAGAGTCAAACACCACCACCATGGCTTCAGATCGAATCCGGGCAAAACCCCTTCCTAAGAGGAGGGAAGATGATCACTTGGAGGCTCAAACACCACCACCGTGACTTGAAATGGAATCCGGGCAAAAAGCCTTCCCAGGAGGCGGGAAGATGATCACTTGGAGGGTCAAACACCACCACCGTGACTTGAAATGGAATCCGGACAAAAAGCCTTCCCAGGAGGCGGGAAGATGATCACTTGGAGGGTCAAACACCACCACCGTGGCTTCAGATCGAATCCGGGCAAAAACCCTTCCCAGGAGGCGGGAAGATGATCCCTAAGAGGGTCAAACCCCACCACCGTGGCTTGAGATCGAATCCGGGCAAAAAGCCTTCCCAAGAGGCGGGAAGAGGATCACTAAGAGGGTCAAACCCCACCACCGTGGCTTCAGAACGAATCCGGGCAAAAAGCCTTCCCAGGAGGCGGGAAGATGATCACTTGGAGGGTCAAACACCACCACCGTGGCTTGAGATCAAATCCGGGCAAAACCCCTTCCCAGGAAGCGATAGAAATGATCAAACATGGTCGGCCAAACACCACCCGCCTCCTGGGAAAGGTTTTGTCACGGATCTCAGACCACGGTGGGTGTATTTTCACCGTCCTAGTGATCACTCTCCCGCCTCGTGGGAAGGGTTTTGGCGCGGATTCGATCTCAGACCACGGTGGGCGGGTGGATTGATTTTGACCGTCCAAGTGATCCTTTTTCCCCGGTTTCCATGTAGTTCTGGTGTGACATGTTCCCAAACCACGGTAAACACAGAAAAATTCAAAAAGTCCTTGGCGGAGGTCGAGCGTTAGCTCGACTTCCGCCTTATATTGCTCCCAAACACAGCCGCGGCCAAAAAAACGAAAAATTCCATATAAATCATTCCTCAAAAAAAATTCTATATAAAAAAATGTGATTGAAAAACATATAAAATGATACGAAAAATTCCATATAAAAAAATGAAATCCGATATAAAAAAAAGGTGATACAAAAAATGCCATATAAAAAAATGTGATTGAAAAAATTCCATATACAAACATAAAATTAGATATAAAAAAAGGTGATGCAAAAAAATTGGCCTGGCCCATCCCACGGCCACCGACCCTCGACCCGAGTCAGACTCGCATCCAACCAAGTCCTGAGAGGGGAGACACCTGTCTGGCTGGCTGCATAGAGGACCACCCTCACCAGCCACAAGTGCTCCCTGTGTCCCATGGCCACCGACCCTCGACCAGAGACAGACTCGCATCCAACCAAGTCCTGAGAGGGGAGACACATGTCTGGCTGGCTGGCTGGCTGGCAGCCTGGCTGCATAGAGGACCACCCTCACCAGCCACAAGTGCTCCCTGTGTCCCAAGGCCACCGACCCTCGACCAGAGACAGGAGACAGGAGTCAGACTCGCATCCAACCAAGTCCTGAGAGGGGAGGGAGACACCTGTCTGGCTGGCTGCATAGAGGACCACCCTCACCAGCCACCAGTGCTCCCTGTGTCCCATGGCCACCGACCCTCGACCAGAGACAGGACACAGGAGACAGGAGACAGAGTCGGACTCGCACCCGACCAAGTCCTGAGAGGAGAGACACTTGTCTGGCTGGCTGCATTGAGGACCACCCTCACCAGCGCTCCCTGTGTCCCATGGCCACCGACCCTCGACCCTCGACCCGAGTCAGACTCGCATCCAACCAAGTCCTGAGAGGGGAGACACCTGTCTGGCTGGCTGCATAGAGGACCACCCTCACCAGCCACCAGTGCTCCCCGTGTCCCATGGCCACCGAACCTCGACCGGACACAGGATTCAGACTCTCATCCAACCAAGTCCTGAGAGGGGAGACACCTGTCTGGCTGGCTGCATAGAGGACCACCCTCACCAAGCCACCAGTGCTCCCTGTGTCCCACGGTCACCGAACCTCGACCAGAGACAGTCTTCAGACACTCGGCCAACCAAGTCCTGAGAGCCAAGGGCACGTCCCGCTGCTAGGTCAAGAGAAGAGGCAAGCTCTCGAGACTCTAGCAACAGGCCAAGCCTTGGACCAACCAAACTTTTTTTTGTTTTGGTTTTGGTTTTTTATCCTGGCCCAAGAGGGCCAGAGCACTCAGGCCCAAGGAGAAGACACACTTGTTCAAGGCATGCCCTCTCTCGGTCCCAAGTGCCCCAGCCCAACACATGTGTGTGGGTGGAGACACCATTATTTCACTTGGAGGATCGCAGGTTGCCATACGGCGCACCATCACGAAACCTCCAGCCTTATAGGGAGAAGTCTTAGTGGATCGCAGTGGGGACTGCTCTGCCACTTACAACACCCTGACTAGTACGTAAGTCGTCTGCAAACGATTCGGCATGGCACATTGGCACATCGAGTGATCTTTATTAAGGAGATGAGAGCCCGCACTCTTGGCAGAGACGACTCCCCCCATAGGTTCCCTGTTAAGTGGTCCATTCCCGCGCACACCCATTGGATGAGGCGAGTCCGTCAGGCTATTAACGTGTCTATTGACCATCGCAATGCCAGCCGCACAACAATATCGTTGTCTCTTTAGCCGGGATTCTGCCTTAGAGGCCTTCAGGCATAATCCCACGGACGTAGCGTCGCTCCACTGGCCGATCGACCAAGAGCGGAACCATATGTCCGGACCTGCCGTTCCTCTCGTACTGAGCAGGACTACTATCACAACGACTGTTATAACGTGTGAACAGTAGGATAAAACTAACCTGTCTCGCGACGGTCTAAACCCAGCTCACGTTCCCTGTTTATGGGTTCGCGAAGGTTTGTAATACTTCAATGTATTTATTACAAGTCAAATATACATTTCCGCGCATCATCAAAGCATACTAAGTCTACTACTAATAATATTAACCCATTAGTACCAACAGAATAGCGACAACATAGGGGTAGTATAACTATAGATTTATCAAGTCTATGTTTAGCCTACTAATAAAAACTCATGATGGTGCACTTATAGAAATTTACCAATATCATAAGTTGTCCATAGGCTCACCTAGGCTAAGTGTAATAATAATAATAGGCTAATAATTCAATCGTTCGACCTAGCCAGTAGCCTAGCCTATAGGCTACTGCGAAAGATTAGGCAAGTAGCCTAAATGTCAGAAACTGCACTAGCCTTAGCCTAGGGGTTATTTTAAACGACACTAGCCTACTGCAGCGTTATGAGAAACAATTTATTAGGGAAAATAGGCACCAATAGATTCGCCATATTTTTCTCCATATAGGCTAGGCTAGTCCTCATGGAGGATTTTCGTTATTGATAAATTGAAAAAATACCCACTTCATATACAAATAGCCTAGGCCTACACCAAATATCTAGGCTAAGTCAAAGATGTAAAACAGCGGGGGTGGCAGGCTGGCAGCCCCCACCCATAATATTAGGATAGGTTAGGTAAGGTTGTTAGGTTAGGCTAATGTCATTTCAAAGGGGTATAGTAAACACTAGGATAGCCTAGGCCTATACCCGGTCAGAGGTATGTCCTGCAGTAGTCTCCTTGAATGCAACCCATATTGAATTTGACGTTTCATTGCTGCTGGCCTTTGCAATGGTGAATGGTTTAGCAATAGGCTATGGTAGCTGAAGAGCGATTAGAGCTGTAGGTACCTTGTGGGTGGAGATTGTAGGAACAGCATTACTCTTTAAATGTAGTCTCTTTGCCCATTGTAACCTGTTGCTTAATAATGAATGCACTCTCCTCGAAATGTAAAGTAGGCTACACAGCCTAGGCCTACAGCTAGACTTTGGCTTTTCATTCCAAATTCTTGTCTGGTTGACAAAAACATACCATTTTCTAACATACTGTTCTTCCTCAGGAAATTTATAAAGACATATACATGGTCCAGGTGTGTTAAAACACCCAAATACACACAGCAGTTCGGCAAACATAACCGCTCCTGACGAGGGGTGAGGAGGCACTGCCCGTGACTGACGTGAAATTAATTCATTCCCAAATATTTTCGCACTCTATTCCTGGTGTGACGTCACACATCGTTGCCAGTGCGTGTTGTTAATAATGTTTTTGTTGCCATTACGGAGTGATATTTTTGGTAAATTATATATAACCAGTTATTTATCAGCTCCTGTAGAACCTCTCAACCACGATAACAAGTAAATGTGTTAATTCATGCATCACCACCTTTAAGGGGGAATGGTTCACTTTTTGGCCGATTTTTGCATATATTCATTATTTTTCTAGTTTCCTCCCTAGACCTCACTCAAATAAAAAAAAAAAATTAAACATATCCATTGGATCCCCCTTCTAGATTAATTTGTACATTTTTCGGTAGAAAAACGTCCCGGCCGAATGCCGGTTGAGATAGTCACTTATTACCAAGACTGTGCATAATGATTGATAGATTGATTGGCTGATTATGCTACTAAAGTTTCCAATGACTAAAAAGGCCGCCTAGTCAGCCTATTTCCATCATTCATTACAAAACAAAAGTTGTAGCGGGGAAGCCGGTAAGCTGAGCGGACTTCCAGTGATTAATTGCCTGCATGTTCCGGAATAAAAAAAAGCTGATTCGCTTTCTCTCTCTCTCTCTCACACTGGTATTCTCTCACTCTTGCACTCTCTCTCACTTTCACTCACTCTCTGCATACTATTTCTCTTGCATTTCTCTCTCTCACCTTCTCTCACTCTTACACTCTCTCTTTCACTTTCACTCACTTTCTCTCACTCACTTGCAATATCTCACTTTCTCTCACATTCACCCATACTCCCTTTAACTCACTCTGCATGATCTCTCATGTTCACTCACTCTTGCATTCTCTCTAACTCTCTCCTGCACTCACTTTCACTTTACCTCACTCTTGCATTCACTCATTTTCACTCACTCACTTTCCCTCACACTCTCACTGTCATTCACTCACTCTCACTACACCCCCCCCCCCCTCCTACCCCCTCGCATCACATAAGGTTAAGGGGGGATTGGGCCGGTTTCCTGGACCACTTTCTCCCTCATGTTTAGCCCCATTAATGTTCAAATATTAAAATGTTTGCCCCATTAGTTAGTCGATTTTAAGACCTTTCGCCCCATTTTTCGTCAATATTTAGACCTTTCGTGCTATTTAGGTGTCGATTTTGTCTCTGGCGAA
>CM064546.1:16629453-16669453 GCA_032716605.1 Paralithodes platypus | reverse complement strand
TCATGCCTAAATAAGACCCAGAACGTAAAACAAGTACCTATCCCTGAAAGGGCATAAACAGAGCTTTCGAATGACACCATAACGATCCTTGTATGATGGATAGTTTTCTTGCAATAACCGTGCAACGCGAGTGCAAAAAGCAGGTAATTCGGTACTTTCGGTACATAATTGAGTATGTAGCGAGTGAGAGAGGGAGGAGGGAGCTGAGATTTGTGTCAGTAGGTTCGCCGCGGTGGTCTGGAGCAGTCATACGCTCGCTAGTCTCCTGCCACCACTTGTCTCTCTCTCTCAGCCACATTACGTGCTGAAATTGCCACTCGAGTTATGTCGAGCGCCGCCACATAGTCCAGCTTTATTTAACTCGACTTATGTTGCTCGCCGCTAATTATGGGTTAAAGAAGAGCTTTTAGAAATCAAAGGTCTCATAAAGCAATGCAAACAAACGAAATCGTTCGAGTCAGTGAAAAGAGACAGTATTCTTATGGAACGTATTGACACACTCCTTGATGATGGTAAATGCCAAGCCGAGATCTCTAGTAAAAATAATAAGGGTTTGGGTGAGGAAATTGAGAAATTGTTGTCGTCTGTTGGGGAGCCTTCTGCCCCACCATTCTCGCAAATTATGAACAGCGACGTGCATGACTTTGGGAGCGTCAATGGCAGTGATGGTGATGAAAGGGAGGATGTTATCTCCCCCCTTGTGTTACCTGCGTACAGTGATTTACTACGGAGTGAAAGGGAAGTACCTCATGTTAACAAAAACTACTCGGACATCACGAGTTCCTTGTGGTGAGGGAGCTGTGGTGAGGACAGGGATCAAGCACAGAAACCGAGATGAGATGAGAAAGGGAGGTGGATTAACGAGTGTTAGTACCACCGTGAATCGTGAGAGAGTGACTGGTGACATCTTGGTGGACCGTGATGGAAAGAGGAATGGTGGTGATGTTGTGGCTGGTGATGGAGAAGCAGGATATAGAACTGCGGCAATTATTGTTGGAAGGAAGAATGATGACTCTACTATGGTCCATGCTGGAGGAACAGCACTTGGCACCACTGCACAGGCTGTGGGCCCTGTAGGTGATGCAGATGGCAACACTGTGCAAGATAAAGATGGCTACACAGTCGTCAACAGAAAAAGGCGACCAAGAGGAGTTACGTCTCAAGATAGTGGTTCTAATGAACAGAAAAAGAGCAAATATAAGGGCATCACTGGAACAAAAACAATGCATAATGCGAAATTTAAGGGTATTTGTAGACCTGTAGATTTGTATATAGGTAACGTGGACTTGGAAACGAACTGTGATGATATTATTAGTTTTGTAAAAGATGAGCTTAATATAACTCCAATGGGTTGTATAGAACTTGAATCAACAAATATTGAGACACAATCGAAGGGTTGGAAATCCTTTAAATTAAACATTTCAATAGAGGACAGGGAAATTTTGCTCAAACCAGATTGCTGGCCAAAGAAAGTAAAAGTTAGGAAGTTGTATACGACGCGATCTAGAATGAATGGGAACGATGGTTAGCATAGTTTCATTTAATTGTAATTCGATTCGGAATAATATTGAAACAGTTAAGACTTTAATATTTGACAATGACATAATACTCTTGCAAGAATTAATGTAACTAACAAATTATTTACCTGTAATTAGTACAATAAATTATTCATTTGATAGTATAGCTTGTGTTCAAGATAAATCAAATTAGGGTATATTGGAGGGTCGACCCTCCAAAGGTGTAGCGATCATGTGGAGAAAGAGTTTGAGTAAATTTATTGAACCAGTTTATTGTAATGACAGAATAATTGGTATAATTTTAAATTCGTTAGGGCATAAATATTTCATTGTGAATGTGTATTTACCCTGTGATAAACAAAATAATGACTCATTAGAAGAATATCGTCACACATTGGCATTGTTAGAAAATCTGATCAGTGAACAAAATATTAATGAGTGTATTATTAGTGGTGATTTTAATGCAGATTTTCAAAAAAGTCGTTTTAGGGATGACTTGACTACGTTTATTGATAATAATAATTTGTGTATTAGTGATGAAGTGCTACCTAGTGGTGCCTTTACATATTTATGTGCTAGTAGAAGTGTTGTTAGCTGGCTAGATCATATCCTAACTTCGGAAATTATACGAGAGAAACTAGATAATGTCTGTATTCGATACGACCTTTCATTATTTAATCATTTTCCCATTGGTTTTACAGTAAATATCGACGTAATTCATAAAACTTAGCATATAGAGTCAGTAACTAAGCAGTTTATTAATTGGAAGTTATTTAACTCAAATGATGTAATATTAAAATATCAAAATAAAGTAAGTAATGGTATCACTGGGTACGACTTGAATAATTTTGAATGTCTGGAATGCTGTTCATATAACTGTCCAGATTCAAATTATATTAAGGAATTAGAACATATCTATGATACATTTGTTCAAATTTGTAATGATGCCTCAGCAGAATTTATACTAAACATCAACAGAGGTTACGAAAGAAAGCCAGGATGGAATGATCATGTTCGTAATTTATATAAAGTAGCAAGGGAGAATGTTTTTATTTGGAAGAGGAATAACTCCCCCATAGTTGGCGAATTCCTTGAAGATATGAAGAGTTCACGAAAGACATTTAAGAAAGCTCTGAAGCATATAATACATAATGAAGCACAAATACGAAATGAAAAACTGGCAGAGTCTTATTCACATAAGAGGTACAAAGCATTCTGGAATGAAGTTAGGAAATCGAAAAACAACAAAGGTTACTTGAATATAAAGATTGAAGGCGAATGTGATTCGAATCTAATAACAGAACAGTTTTCACAAGCATATAAACGGGTATTTGATGACCAGAATTGTCAATCTAAATGTAATTTTGAAGCTTTAAGATTAAAACAAGATGTTCGAAGAGGTAAAATAGTTGGGACCATTAACTTGAATGATATAAATACAGCCATATCGGAGTTGAAGTATGTTATTGGTCACGATAATATCCATTCGAATCATTTGAAGTTTTGTCCAGAATATGCAAGAGGTTTACTTGCTAAATTATTTTCAGCATTTATTGTTCATGGCTTTATACCTAATACTATGATAACTGGAGTCATTATTCCTCTTATTAAAGATGGTGATAAAGATAAACATTTAATTGATTACTATAGACCAATAATATCGTCTTCAGTTTTTCTAAAGATTTTTGAATATTGTTTAAAATATAAATTAACAAATTATGTCGACTTTAATGAGAGGCAACATGGCTTCAGAGCGGGCCATTCAACTCTTTCTGCAGGTTTAATTTTTAAGGAAACTGTTTTACGCTATAGATCTGAAGGATCGAATGTATATGCAAGTTTTATTGATTTTAGAAAAGCTTTTGATAAAGTGAATCATTTTAAATTAATCCAGAAACTTTTAGAACTAGATATTCCTCATTACCTTGTAAATATTTTGTTTTATTTGTACAGAACCCAAATGGTTGCTACTAAACATAAAGATGCACTTTCAAACCCCTGGAAGATTATGAACGGAGTGAGACAGGGTGGAATGTTATCTCCTTTACCTTTTAATGAATATATTGATCTATTAATCGAAACCGTATCAAAGTGCAAAACTGGATGTACTCTTGGCAATAGGATGAGTAACATTATTGCCTATGCTGACGACATAGTAGTTTTAGCACCAACAGCGACAGGGTTACAAAAGTTACTAAACATTGTGGAACATGAAACGAACACTTTAGATATTCAAGTGAATGCAAAGAAATCAGTGTGTATGTTTTTTAGGGATACTAATAATATAAATGGTCTGCCGAGAATGAAGCAATGATCAATGTACATGAACATAAGTTACCTAGGATTTATTATTGATGATAAACTAAATAATGATAAGGATGTAATAAGGACAAGAAATAAGTTTTATAATTAATTCAATTGTATTTTACGTAAATTCCCTAATGTTAATATTAATGTTTTTATTCAACTATTTAACCCGTGGAGCCCCGGCTAGTTTTGTAATGTTTGCGCACCAGAACCCGGCCGGTTTTCAAAAAATGGTTTTATTCCAGAAACAATAGCGAATGGGTTAGGAATGAAGGAAAAACCACGAAAAACCGCTCAAAAAGCTTAAAAAATGGTCCTACAGAGCCCCCGAAAATGGATTTTACAAGAGTAAAAAATTGAAGGCAATTATCCCCAAAAAACAGGTTATTGCGCGCTCGCGTGCACGCACGTGGACTTCGAGAGTTTTCAACCATCGGCACGGTTGCGTGGGATACGTACACAGTTCCCATACAAATCTGAGCCCTCTTGAGTGGCTACACCTGAGGTCACGGTCGGCGCAATTAGGGTGACGCGCCAGGCGCGTCTCTGGGGCTGTGCGTTACATACATCGCCGACGCGTCAGGCGCGTCGCTGGGGCTGTACGGGTTAATAGTTATTGCTTAAGTTTTTATGGTACAGAATTATGATTCTCCAATAAGCGGTGCGGTGTTCCTCTGAAACAATTTGCGGTTGGATACCACAAAGCCATTAAGAAGATTTTAAAACTTAAATACTAGGAGAGCAACCACAAAGCATGTGATTTAGCAGGGTTAATGACAGTCACTCATCTAATTAATTGGCAAAAAATACGGTTTGCTCACAGATGTATGATGAAGCCTTGTATCTTTTAAAGAAAATGTTTACTTAACAATGATGATAGCTTATATTTGATGAAGAAAGTAAATAATATTGTATTGCATATTTATAATATCGAATGTTTAATGGAAAATGACTGACGCAGTAAAATCTAGAATTACTTTTATTCAAAGCCGTGAACCAACTATGAGATAAATGTGCTTTACAATTCTCTTACTATGTACAAAGTTTTATGTAGCTTTTACGAAATAAAATATTGAGTCTGAGTCTGAGTCTATCTATCTATCTATCACTTGCCTTCTTCTCCCCTCTGTCTGTCTGTGTGTCTGGGTGTCTTTATTGTCTGGTAAGTTTCTGTTATGTCTCGGGGCGGCCTCTTTGTTAGCAAGTGTCAACACAGGCACCCTTCCGGAAGAGAGATTTGTCCTTTATACTGACTGAGGGGGCGAAGGAAGTGGAGGAGAGGGAGGTGGGGGGGGGAGAGGGGTGAAGGAGGAGGAAGGTGGTGTAGGAAGAGTGGGGGTTGATGGGGTGAAAGGGGGGAGGGAGGTGAAGGGCAGAAGGGAGGTGAAGGGGGAGGAGGGGGTGAAGAAGGAGGAGGAGGGAAGAGAGATTTGTCCTTTATACTGACGGAGGGGGTGCAGGAGGAGGAGGAGGATTGGGGGCGGGGGGTTTGAAGGAAGGAGAAGGTAGAGTTGAAAAGGGTGACAGAGGAGATGGTTGGAAGAGGGTGAAGAAGGGAGTGAAAGGGAAGGAGGGGGAGGAGGAGAAAGGGAGTGAAGGAGTACAAAGGAGTACAAAGGAGTACAAAGGAAATCAAGCAACAACAGATCCAGTGACCCTTCTAGGTTGCTTGTCCCCCAAAACACTGAGGATCAAGTGTCCAAACAGTGGTTTAGAGTGGGTAAGGGAACATTGGAAAGGGAATTACTGCCCTGGAACTAATGTCCGTGGCAGGATTAGGAAGTTAGTAGGGGACAGATGGGTTAGTAACTGAGGGGGGGATAAAATAAAGTTATTCATTTACAAACGCAGTCAGTCGCGGGTTTGATGCGAGATATTTGTCTAGGCGGAGTTTAAATGAATCAACGGTGATGCAGTCTATAACGTTTCGGGGAAGCCCATTCCACAAGTTGACAACTCGATTGAAGAAGAAATTCTTAGATTCGTGCGAGTTAAAAGATTTACCAATAATTTTGCAACCGTTTCCCCGCGTGTAATTAGATTGGTCGATAGTGAAGTACTTACTACAGTTCATATTGTCGATGCCTTTGATGATTTTGAACACTTGAATTAAGTCGCCTCTTAATCTGCGCTGGGTTAAAGGAAATAGATTTAATTCTCTAAGACGCTCTTCGTATGGTTTGTTCTTTAGGCTAGGTATCATTTTGGCAACTCTACGTTGAACTCGTTCTAGCTTGTTTATATCTTTTTGGGAATAAGGGCACCAGGATTGAACGCAGTATTCCAGAAGAGGGCGGACTAAGGAATTGTAAAGGGTTAGGATAACTTCTTTGGATTTATGCTCAAATGACCTGCCTATAAAGCCAATTATTTTGTTTGCCTTCTTAACAACTTCTGAACATTGTTGACTCGGTTTTAGGTTACTCGATATTGTTACTCCCAGATCGGTTTCTCTGTTTACATTCTTAAGCTGAGTGCCATTCATCGAATAGTTTGCTTTCTCATTTAGGTATCCGATATGTAGTACTTTACATTTATCCGCATTGAAACTCATTTGCCAAATTTGGGCCCAACATGACAATTTATCTAGATTGTGTTGCATATCGTCAACTTGTTCTTTCGAGAGTACGCTATTTGCAATTTTTGTATCGTCAGCAAATTTTGAGATTGTACAGGTGAGACCCTCATCTATGTCGTTGATGTAAATTAGAAAGAGAATTGGTCCTAGTACCGATCCCTGGGGTACCCCGCTACTTACATTGGTCCATTTTGATGCCTTACCGTTTATGACTACTCTTTGCTTTCTGTCGCTGAGCCAATTTTCTATCCATTTCAACACACCGTCTTGTATTCCATGCGCTTTTAGTTTAAGCAGTAAACGTTTGTGGGGAACTTTGTCAAAGGCCTTTTGAAAATCAAGGTATATAATATCTACAGCTTTACTCTCATCGTAGAGGTTGAGGATATCGTGGAAGAAGTCTAAGAGGTTTGTTAAACAGGAACGTTTTTTACGAAAGCCGTGTTGAGTATCTTTAAGTATGTTATTTTCCTCTAAGTGATTTACGAGTCTGTCTCGTATGACAGTTTCTAGCATTTTACATACAACTGAGGTTAAGCTAATTGGACGATAGTTACTGGATAGGGATTTGCTGCCTTTTTTGAATATCGGTGTTACGTTGGCTAGCTTCCACTGATCGGGCATAGTTCCAGACTGCAAGGATTTATTGAATAGTAATGTCAGTGGTTTAGAGAGCTCATCCTTAGCTTCCTTTAGAACTCTAGGCGAGATTGTATCAGGTCCAGGCGTTTTATTTACCTTGAGTTTATCTAAACAATTCAATACTTCTCTCTCTGTAACGGTGATATTGCTTAAAACATCTGAATTATCAATCTGAATCGGCGATGGTGTAGGGATATCACTGAGGTCTTCTGTTGTAAAAACTGATGCAAAGAAGGTATTGAGGGCATTACTCATTTGTTCTTCGTCTTTGGTGTATTCTCCATTTTCATCGACTAACGGTCCAACAGTTGAAGTAACTACTTTTTTCTTTCTGATATAACTATAGAATTCTTTCGGGTTTGTTTTACTTTGATTCGCAATATGTAACTCTAAGGTCTTTTTACTTTGCTTAATTAACTTTTTGGCTTTGCGTCGTAGCTCTACAAATTTCAGCCGTTCTTCGTCATTTTGTGAGGATTTTAATCTATCATTAGCAAATTTTTTAGCAAGCAGGCAGTTTGAAATATCTTTATTCCACCATTTGGGCTTATTATTATGGCCTGGACGCCGAGTTTTCGATGGTATGCAGTCTTGCACTGCTTTTAGGTAAGTGGCTTCGAATAACTTCCAAGATGTATTTATGTCGTTATTGTGAATTAAAAAGCTCCAGTCAGTTTCTTTAAACATAGCTCTAAGTTTATGGAAGTTTGCTTTCTTGAAATTAGGGACTTTTTCGATGCTACTATTTGGTTCGTTACTAGTAAACTTTAAAGTGAAAGTTATCGTATGATGGTCGCTGTTACTGAATTCATCACCAACATTCAAATTCTCTATTAATTCTTCTTTTGTTGCAAGTACAATGTCAAGAACGTTATTACCACGGGTCGGCGTTCCAACAAATTGATAAAGCGAACTCTCTTGCAAGTTCGTATACAAGTCATGTCCGGAGTGTGAAGTAAGAGTATCGCCCCACTTGGTCACAGGTAAATTAAAGTCACCAAAAATTACGGTATCTTGCGAGTTACTTATATCTGCAATTTGTTCGTAAATTTCTCGGTCAGTTTGCACTGATTGAGCTGGAGGTCTGTATATTAATGCAAGTATTATTTTGGTACCTTTATTATTCTTTATTAGCACAAAAGATGCGTCGACGTTCACAATTTGAGGTTTTGACAAGAGGGTAGGGTTAAGACTTTCTTTGATATAAAGTAAAACGCCACCTCCATTTCGATTTATTCGGCTTTTCTCAAACATTACATAACCGGGAAGTGAATACTCTGCTAAAAAGTCTCTATCTTCTGTATTGAGCCAAGATTCTGTTATGCCAATCACATCATAATTTTCTGTAAACACTAGCTCCTCTAAATCTGAAAATTTATTGCGTATGCTACGAGCGTTTGCATAGAAACCTTTAAATTTGTTATTTTAGAACTCACGGAACGCGCTTCAATAATATTTTTGGTTCTTGTCGGATCTACATTTATGTTCATGGCTGTCCTCGGTCCTCGCTGTCTCCGGTCCTTATCGCTGGTGGTCCTCGGTTGCCTCTGTTTTTTTCTTGGCGTTGGATGATTTATGTCACTGCTGCTTCTTCTCGGATGGCGTTTTTTGATCCATGGCTGCGGACTGCTTCGTGTAGGAGATGACCCATGCGTGCTGAACCCACAGGGTTTAGATGAGTGCCATCCTTGCGGAACAGAGTAGGCTGGTTGTAGAAGTTGTCCCAGAGGTTGATGAATTCAACTTCTTCCCTCAGACACAAATGTTTTAGTCGGCTATTTGTGCTGAAGGCCTTGTCGTAGAATTTGTCAGGTGCGTCGATCTTGGGGAGAATGCCTGAGATGATTATATTCCTTGACTTGTTTTTGTAGTGCTGGATCATCTTGCGATATTTATCCATCAACTCTTCGGATCTGGTGCGCATGACGTCATTTGAACCAGCATGGATGACAAAAGAGGAGGAGGAGGGAGTAGGAGGAGTGTGGGTTAATGGGGGAAGGAAGGTGAAGGAGGAGGACGGGGTGAAGAAGGATGGGGAGGGGGTAAAGGGAGGGAGTAGGAAGAGTGGCGGTTGATTGGGGAAGGGAGATGAAGGGGAAGGAGGGGGTGAAGGAGGAATGGGGAGGTTTGAAAGAGAAGTTATCTGAAGGGAGAGTATCGACTGCCTTCTGAAGAGAACTGCCATCATGAATTACTTGTGACAGTAGCCACCATATTGTATACCTTGTGGACCAATCACCACTTCACTCACACAACGATTACCTTGCTCTTCCTACAGACGATTTTACTTGGGTTAGGAGTACGCCAAGAGGATAAGTGACGACACACCAGTACATTAGAGTCAATATGTTTGGACACAAGCAATTCGAGTCATAGGATGGGGGAAAGACAGATTGAGGGAGAGTGTTCCATAGCTTACTAGTCGAGTAGAAGAAAGATTTTGACTACATAAATAGACCCACCCACGGACCAAATAGGGTTAAACGAAGAAGAGAGAGAGAGAAAGAGAGATATGAAACTTATTGCGCTAATTACCATAGTTCAGGAGAGAGAGAGAGAGAATGAGTGAGAGTGAAAGAGAGTGAGAGAGAGAGAGAGAGAGAGAGAGAGAGAATGAGTGGGAGTGAAATAATGAGAGACAGAGAGAGACAAAGAGTGAGTGAGAGAGAGAGAGAGGGAAAGTTATTGCACTAATTACCATAGTTCAGGTCCACTTCAAGCAATTATTCACGACACATACGCTGAAGGAGAGAGAGAGAGAGAGTGACGGGGGGAGGTAAGAAAGAGAGAGAGAGAGAGAGAGAGAGAGAGAGAAAGAGATAAAGAGAGATAAAAAGAGAGAAACAAAAAGAGAGAGAGAGAGGGGGGAGGGAGAGAGAAAAAGGGGGGGTTAAAGGAAATAGATTTAATTCTCTAAGACGCTCTTCGCTCTTCGTATGGTTTGTTTTTTAGGCTAGGTATCATTTTGGTAACTCTACGTTGAACTCGTTCTAGCTTGTTTATGTCTTTTTGGTAATAAGGGCACCAGCATTGAACGCAGTATTCCAGTAGAGGGCGGACTAAGGAATTGTAAAGGGTTAGGATAACGTCT
This sequence comes from Paralithodes platypus, assembly GCA_032716605.1. Lineage (NCBI taxonomy): Eukaryota > Metazoa > Arthropoda > Malacostraca > Decapoda > Lithodidae > Paralithodes > Paralithodes platypus. The sequence goes on along the minus strand of CM064546.1, from coordinate 16,659,318 downwards.
TTGGATTTATGCTCAAATGACCTGCCTATAAAGCCAATTATTTTGTTTGCCTTCTTAACAACTTCTGAACATTGTTGACTCTGTTTTAGGTTACTCGATATTGTTACTCCCAGATCGGTCTCTCTGTTTACATTCTTAAGCTGAGTGCCATTCATCGAATAGTTTGCTTTCTCATTTAGGTATCCGATATGTAGTACTTTACATTTATCCGCATTGAAACTCATTTGCCAAATTTGGGCCCAATGTGACAATTTATCTAGATTGTGTTGCATATCGTCAACTTGATCTTTTGAGAGTACGCTATTTGCAATTTTTGTATCGTCAGCAAATTTTGAGATTTTACAGGTGAGACGTTCATCTATGTCGTTGATGTAAATTGGAAAGAGAATTGGTCCTAGTACCGATCCCCGGGGTACCCAGTACTCCAGGAGGTACTCCTGTGTACTCCAGGAGGAGAGGGAGTGAGAGAGGAGGAGAGCGAGAGGGGGCGGAATAGAGGGAGGGAGGTGTGGTATGGGGAAGGAGAGGAAGAGAGGCGGTTGAGGCAGTGGAGAGGAAGGGAGCGATGCAGATAGGGGGTGTTTGAGAGTGAGAGGGGGGGGGGGCCGCTGGAGAGGTTGAGAAGGAGAGGGCAGGGAGGAGGAGGGGTACATTTAGAAGGGAGGGTTTGGCCGAATACAAAGCAGTAGGGACGTGAAGTGGATCCAGAGAGATGCAAAACAAAAATACAAGAACAAAATAGTAAACTATAAATAATAATTGTAATGCTGTATTAATATTATTTTGATTGTGAATATAGGCTATACATATTTGTATTATCATTATATATATATATATATATATATTTTTTTTTTTTACTACCGGTACTAGGCCTATATACAGAAAAACAAGAATAGACAATAAATAATAAATGGGAAAATAAATATGAAGAGAGTAAAGGATATGCATTAGAATTATATATTGATAAACAAAAAAGTCAGTTCAATACACAACGCAAAAAATGCAGCGGAAGAAAGATTAAAAGACAACAATACCATACGAAATAATAAAAAACAAGTGATAGTAGAAAAAGAAAATATACAAGAAAATAATAACAAGTATAATTAAAGACGGCATTTGATAAAGAAAAATCCAAAAATAAGTAAAAAAATAAATAAATAAGAAGTGAACAAGGATATAATAGAAAAATAATCAATAACAAACCAAAACTAATAGAACCAGGCAAATAAAAACAATATCTATTGCCAGACGACATGATCCCGGAAGAGAAGTCCACAACTGAATCCCCCTCATGCACCTCTGTTCCCAGTCTGTCGACGCCCCTCCTACCATCCAACACCGCTTTCACGCATATACATCATAACTCCATCCTTCCACCTCTCTTTCGGTCTACCTATCCCTCTCTGTCCTTCCACTCACTCTCGTACACTCTCTTAGTCATTCTCTCGCTTCCCATACGTTCCACATGACCGAACCATCTCAAGGTGTTCATTTTCACACTTTCCAGCACATCTACAGCCACACCACACCGCTCTCATACTTCCTCATTCGTCTGTCTATCACTACATGTAACTCCGCATGCACTTCAAGTAACTAATTTCCACCCATCTCACATTTGGTTTGCGTCTCTCCAACAACGCCATGCTTCACTCCCGTACGTATTATGTGTACTATGTGTATGTGTATTATGTGTGTACGTTATAGAACACGCATCGACCAATAAAAACACGAATTATGAACGAAGAAAGAAGAAGGAGAAGGTGAAGACAGGAGAAGAGAAGGATGAAGAAAAAGAGAAGAAGTACAAACAGACAGAGGAGAAAGCGAAGAAGCAGACAGAAGAAGAAGAGAGGAAGGAGAATAAGCAGATACAAGAAGAAGAGAATAATGAAGAAGAAAAAGAAGAAGCAGATAAAAGAAGGAGGGGAGAAGGAAAAGAGGAGGAGAAGAAGCAGACAGAAGAAGCAAAGGAGAAGCAGACAGAAGAAGAGATAATAAGCAGACAAAAGAAGAAGAAAAAGATGGAAAAGAAGCAGACAGAAGAAGAAGAGAAGGAGAAGCATACAGAAGAAGAAGAGGAGAAGGAGGAGGAAGAAAAAGGGATAACAAGAGGAGAAGGGAAAAAGATGAAGAGGAGAAAAAGAAGCAGACAGAAGACAGAAGAGAAGAAGCAGATAGAAGAAGAAGAGGAGGAGAAGAAGCACAACGAAAAAGAAGAAGAAGAAGATGAAGAAAATGAGGGGAATAATATAAGACAAGCACAACTCAAAAGTGAAATGACGGCATAAAGACTGTGGTAAACTATCAATGGAAGTCAAATATTACAAAGCTATAATGAATCAAATAAAATCAATCTAAATGAAAACTACTCTATATCTAAATTGAATTCAATCTGAAACAAGCTCATTTATATCCAAAGGTCTCACATAATAAATGTATATATAGGGTAAGGTTATAAGGGTTAATATTAGCCAGGAATTAACTCGCCAATAGTTCCACGTGGCAATGAGGCAAGGGAGAACGTTTTACTCAATATGGTGGTGGACAATGGGGAACGAGACTTCGGTCCCAAGACTCGAGTCAAGTTAAAGAAAGAATAAATGATTACATGGGAATGGACATGAATAATATGCTTATCTATCAGTCAGTCATGATGTCGATGAGAGCGTCGTGATGGTGTAGCTGTGTGTATTGCTGTATGTGTATTGTGATTAGAGGCACAAAAGCACGATCATCTGAGGGCGGAAAAATTAGATGTTGACTGGTTGGTGTTCGTGAAGGCTCTGGCGTACCTCAAAAGCACACCTTGCTGCCTTGGCAAACCGCCAGGAGCCCAAATTATCGTACCGCATTTAGGTTGCTCTATACGATAAATTATATTAATATATACGATAAATTCATATATACTACATAACACCATGGCAATATTGCTTAATAGCATATTAGGCCTTTTATAACTTAACTTATTTACAATCTTATAATATACGATCTACTCGTCCTACGTCGTGCTGTAGGAGAGATCGTGACGTCACAGAGACATACGAGATCACAAAAGAGTCATATTCTATCGTATTTATACGATACACTCCCCCCACAAAAAAGACCTGAACCCCACCTTAAACCTAAAGTTGCCCAGAGGCTATCTTCTGACGCCACAAGTCGACGGCGCCAGCAGCAGCGCGTCTGGGACGCGTCCCGGTCCGAGAATGATCACCATCAGTAAGAGGCGAGTTGTTCCATTGAGAATCCTCGGACCCAGCAATAACAGGTGGAGCCTCAGATTGCAATGCGGAATCGAGCTCCAAAGCGTACAAACGTGCGATAGGACGAACAGTAGTTCCAGTGGCTGTCTTCAATAGCGCCACCCGCTCTACAGAGTCTGCCCCCTTGTATACCTCCAATATGCGGCCTAATTTCCAGTATAAACGAGGACTATCTTCTTTAACCCTTAATTAGCGGCGAGCAACATAAGTCGAGTTAAATAAAGCTGGACTATGTGGCGGCGCTCGACATAGGTCGAGTGGCAATTTCAGCACGTAATGTGGCTGAGAGAGAGAGACAAGTGGTGGCAGGAGACTAGCGAGCGTATGACTGCTCCAGACCACCGCGGCGAACCTACTGACACAAATCTCAGCTCCCTCCTCCCTCTCTCACTCGCTACATACTCAATTATGTACCGAAAGTACCGAATTACCTGCTTTTTGCACTCGCGTTGCACGGTTATTGCAAGAAAACTATCCATCATACAAGGATCGTTATGGTGTCATTCGAAAGCTCTGTTTATGCCCTTTCAGGGATAGGTACTTGTTTTACGTTCTGGGTCTTATTTAGGCATGAAAATGATCACGTAAACAGCCCTATTTTGGCTAAAAACACCCCGCTGTGCGGTACATACAAATAAACCGCATAGGCCGCTCGTAAGGTGTTAATTAAAACAACTTCGCCAACTGTAGGTGCCGTTGGTCTACCAGAGGGAGTAACACTCCTTTCCCTCAATGCTAGCAGATATTCACTAATCCACCGTTTCCTAAAATCCTCGATTATCCTGGATATATACTGGTATCTCTTAGACACCGCTACCTCAGAGTACAACGAGGGATCCTCTAACTCTACTATGGACTGAAAATCAGATGGAAACGCAGTCAATGGTTTTCCATATAGCAAGTGAGCTGGCGTTAATGGTAGTGGTTCTTGCAGGTCGGTGTACACATATGTAAGCGGGCGATCATTCACGACTGCCTCTATCTCTGTGAGGACTGTCGTCAACTCACTCTTCTTTAATAGAGCACGTCCTACAACCGCTCTTAGTCCTGACTTTACTATGCCGACACATCGTTCCCACATGCCACCAAACCAAGGTGCCTTAACTGGAATGAACCTCCATTCGCACTTCTTCTCTCCCAAAAAAGTGATGATAGTAGGATCACTACTCATATCCTTTAGATATTTTGATGCTTGGACATAAGTGGGAGCATTGTCGCTAAGAATGAGTTGAGGGAATGAACGACGGGCACAAAACCGTCTGAACGCCAGCATAAATTCTTCGCTAGACATATTATCACATAGTTCTAGGTGTACCGCTCGAGACGTCGTACAGGTAAACAATAATATATAAACCTTCTCATGCTCCCTCGTCTTCAATGCCCCTGTGTAATCTAATCCTACCGCTTGGAAAGGTTCTACGTGCTTTACACGGCATTCAGGTAGAGGTGGAGCTGGTCCAGTTGCATATGGTTTACCCTTTAGTCTCTGGCATATTACACACTTTCTCACTACGCGTCGAGCTACTTGTCGAACTCTGGGTATCCACCATGTGAGACGTAAATTTGATATAATATGACATACCCCGTAGTGTTTTACTTCCCTAGTGCACGTATGATCAATAGATCAGTAGCGTGATGTCTTGTTGGCATAAGTATAGGTCGGTTTGTGCCGTCTGGTACACCCGACCACTTCAGGCGACCCTCACACCTGATGAGGCCATTGTCTAGGTGCAACCTTAGTTGATGCACTATATTGGGTATTAATGTCTTATTCGAGCTTTTCAAGGATTCTAATTCATTGGAAAAGGTTTCTACTTGAACACATTTGATCAAAGTTACTTCAGCTGCTTTAAATTCACGAGCATCAATGTTGTGACCCCTGTTGCAGAGTTGGCCCGTTACTTTAAGCTTAAGATTGGATACATATCGCAACACCCAAGCTACAACTCTGACTAGTTTATTATAGTCACCGAATCTTGCCCACTTCATGATAGGACCCGGTGGCTCATTTGGTTGGGCTGTAACTGCCACTGTTTCCAGTGGCAGAAGTCCCTCACCAACAGCATTCCATATAGTCCATTCAGTTTCATGGAGCAGCCACTTTGGACCATGCCACCACAATTCGTACTTCATTAACTGGCTAGCCGTTATACCCCTAGTTATCAGATCACTAGGGTTTTCCTTTGTATTTACATAATGATAAGCAACGTCTGGCAAAAGGGCTCTAATCTCATCTACCCTATTCCGCACATAAACCGGCAGAGACTTCTTGCTATGTATCCAGTTGAGTGCAACCTGACTATCGCACCATACATGAACGATTTCAATATTTAATTCGCTCTCGTATGCTGCGCGTACATGTTGCACCAGACGTGCTAATAGCAGCATGGCAGTCAATTCCATTTTAGGGATAGTTACCTTTTTAACCGGGGCTACCTTGGCCCGGGCTGTAACTAAATGTGCCCCAAATGAAGTAACAACATATACGGCAACCCCGTATGCCGTGGCGCTAGCATCGCAAAACGTGTGTAACGTAACGTCACCGAACGCCGCCACTTTACGAGGTATAGGTTTAGTACATAGGATGGCATATTCATTCAACAACAATGTCCCTTGGTCATTCAGGTCCTCGGGCAAACTGTCATCCCATCCTATCTTACGTCTCAAAACTTCCTGCATTAGAATCCTAGCTCTTATGGTAACGGGTAATGCTAGACCCAAAGGATCAAAAAATTGCGCAACTTTGCTCAACAGACTTCTTTTTGTGTGCGCTCCTGTCTGCTGAGCAAAAGACCTTGTTTGAAAAGTTAGTAAGTCATGTTTAGGTTGCCAGATCATCCCCAAATTTCTGGACTTTTCCTGGTTAAGAGATGCCGTACCATCCACTTGTATTAAACTCTGAAGATCTTCACTATTAGTAACCCACTCGCGGAGAAATAGATGTGCATCCGCAAACAATCTGCGTGCTTGCCAGTATGCATATAACAAATCATCTTGACTATCGCTAGTACCCTGCAAATTGTCAATGTATAATCCGCGAGATAGTTTACTTGTGTCCTCATGAGTGTCGGCTAGATGTTTTCTGATTGTGGCATTTAACAAAAACTGCGAGCAAGTGACCCCAAAGAGTACAACCCGAAAACGGTATATTATGATGGGACTTTCAGAGTCGCTAATGTCGCCGAACCAAAGAAAGCGGGTAACATCTCTATCTTCCTCCTTTAGCTTGACCATCAAGAATGCTTTCTCGATGTCACTGGTATAGGCGTACTTTCCCAGCCTAAACCGCAATAGATGTTGGGACAGATCCGACACCATGGACGGACCTGTCAACAGGCAGTCATTCAGACTGGGTTGTTGACCTTGGTGGGCAGAACAGTCATACACCACCCGTATTGGTGTGGTGACGCTGTCTTTCTTTACCCCATGATGGGCCAGATAGTGAACCCTACCCTTCTTACCCTCCTTGACATCGACTCTCTCTATAAAGCCCCTATCCTCATAACTCCGAAATACATCGTCATACGCCTGGCGTGTGCTCGGTTCGTTAGACAATTTCCGCTGCAATGCGCGCAAGCGACCTAATGCCAAACCATAGTTGGTAGGCAGGCTTATCTCACTGTTCTTCCAGGGTAAACTAACTTTATATTGCTTGTCTGAGGCACAGTAGCACACAGACTCGTCAAACCTTTGTAGCGTAACTTCCGAGTCATAATCAGTCTCCATAGGATTAATGCCTATGTGATCCAATCTCCACAGTCGTTCCAGGTCGAACTCGGCAGCCATCTTAGGGTCACTAGGTTGGGAATCCTCCCTTCCCAACTCCTCTGCCGCGGTTACATTGACTCTATATATCGAGACCGTGTCGACCAGGACCTTTGACTGTGTAGTATGCACCTTTCCGCTCATGCAGTATCCAAATTTAGTGGGGATTAAAATTACACCACACATCTTTTTAAATCCAGGGTATACTACTTCATAATAATGATCCACACCAAGTAGAACATGCACCTCACTCTGATTTCCCATGGGATCTGACAAGTTAACCCCTTTGCTACGTAATGCGTGTTCCACCTTCTTCACACCCACAGATACATATTCTGGTAGGGTGTCTACTACAATACAAGTCATAAAGTACCGGTTTTTACGATAGAAATATGAAATCTCCGCTATCTCGTAGTCTTGTTTATCAGTAACCCCTGTGAAGCCCTGTAATCGAAGAGTCTCAGCCCCTACGATTCGGTGCTTCAATCCCACTAGTACGGACCTCTTTATAAAGGAACGTTGAGATCCTTGATCTAGAAGTACCCGACAAACTTTGTTACTGTCATTACCTTCCATGGGAATCTGTATTGTGGGCAATATAGTGGTGTCTTGCGTGCTACCTAGTGCCACAGTTGTAGTCCCCTCATTTTTTACGTCTTTGACTTTATCTGCAGTAGGACACAACTTATCAAAGTGATGTTCTTTGCAGTGGCGACAGGGTCTTAAGTATGTAGCAGTACATTGTCCCTGCTTACCATGTTCCCCACTTAGACAACCTACACATAGCTTCAATCTTTTCGCCTGTGCTAGTTTTGTCTCATTTGTCGGGTATTTTACGCAGAAACTCCATTTATGTTTGTTGTTACATAGCTTACATAGAATCTGAGCAGGTTTCTTATACGCACCCTCTTTCTTTACTTTAGTCCCCACTGTCATGCTTACTGTTCCCCTCTTCTCCACATTCTCACTCCCTCCCGACACATACATTCTCCCTTTGTTCAACTGTAGATTATTGATCTACTTGCTGAACTGAGTTTTGAACTCCCCCTGCTCAAATGATCTTACCTTATCAAGTATTGCCATAGGAAGCTTCTGACGCAAGATAATGACTATCATTTCCTGCGTGGTAAGCCCTAGGGTGTCTAGCGATCGAGTATGGCACTCCATATTTGCCCTGAAGTTTGTCAACTCATCAACCTTATACTGTGGTTCTGCGAGCCCCAACAAGGCAACGACATGGGCCATCTTCAACTGCTCTCTATCCCCGTATGTGGACTCTAATAAGTGTACCGCTTCAAGATAACTACCACCCACTACTGCAAAACCCTCTATTAAATGTAAGGCCTCTCCTTCCATTTGTCCCTTCAGATAGTGAAACTTGCGGACAGTATCCAAAGAGGATTCATGAACCGTAGATCGAAATACGTCCCAGAAAGCTAACCACTTGGTTAACTTGCCCCCAAATGTAGGAAGATTGAGCTTTGGGAGGTGTACAGTATGTTTGGGGTCAGCCCTTCTATGGGCCTCATTATCGCCTCCCTTCTTACTTGCGACAGCACGCTGTAATAGGTACTTCGCTCTAAAGACAGGTTCGTCATAGAGGGCGCGATTATCACACTCTGTAACTATCTCTTCCTCCTCTATCATGTCAGCCACAATCACCTCACTCAGAGCCGTAATACGACCGTGGGTAGCCTGGACGTTATCTAATCTAGCCTCCAATTCCTCTAGTTCAGCAGTAGTGATGAAAGTGTTTAAGTCCACAATTAGCCTATTTAACACTCCCCGAAGTCCCGCCCTTTGATTTTTATGGGCTTTGCTTAGCACCCCACTAGACGGTGTCTCTTTATGGTCTTTATCCATTTTGCATGCGAGCCTATAGGCTATGTATCTAAATATTACGTTACAAAGACAACGGCCAAATAATAGTCTAATTAAGAGACGCCAACCGGCGGACTTCTATGTTATGGAGAAACAATAGTACACTAAATAGCAATACCTACTAATGGATCCTATTGAACAAGATTTTTTTTTAGGTCAGGTCATATGTCACAGGAAGTCTGAAACGGAAAAGAAAATTATTGGGGAAAGATGATGGGTGGGATGCAGAACTTGGGCAGGCACAACGATGTGACCCTGCATTCCGGCTCTAACCATCGCTTCGCTAGCCTTGCCAGTTTATCATAGAGTTGTTCCTGCATCCTGTTATATGTCCCCTTGTTCATTGCCTTAAAATCCCTTACTGGTAGCTAATTCCCGGGTCTGGGCACCAATGTGGTAAACCATCAATGGAAGTCAAATATTACTAAGCTATAATGAATAAAATAAAATCAATCTAAATGAAAACTACTCTATATCTAAATTGAATTCAATCTGAAACAAGCTCATTTATATCCAAAGGTCTCACATAATAAATGTATATATAGGGTAAGGTTATAAGGGTTTATATTAGCCAGGAATTAACTCGCCAATAGTTCCACGTGGCAATGAGGCAAGGGAGAACGTTTTACTCAATATGGTGGTGGACAATGGGGAACGAGACTTCGGTCCCAAGACTCGAGTCAAGTTAAAGAAAGAATAAATGATTACATGGGAATGGACATGAATAATATGCTTATCTATCAGTCAGTCATGATGTCGATGAGAGCGTCGTGATGGTGTAGCTGTGTGTATTGCTGTATGTGTATTGTGATTAGAGGCACAAAAGCACGATCAACTGAGGGCGGAAAATTAGATGTTAACTGGTTGGTGTTCGTGAAGGCTCTGGCGTACCTCAAAAGCACACCTTGCTGCCTTGGCAAACCGCCAGGAGCCCAAATTATCGTACCGCATTTAGGTTGCTCTATACGATAAATTATATTAATATATACGATAAATTCATATATACTACATAAGACCATGGCAATATTGCTTAATAGCATATTAGGCCTTTTATAACTTAACTTATTTACAATCTTATAATATACGATCTACTCGTCCTACGTCGTGCTGTAGGAGAGATCGTGACGTCACAGAGACATACGAGATCACAAAAGAGTCATATTCTATCGTATTTATACGATAAAGACGACGATGATGATGATGATGAATATAAGAAAGAAGAAAAAGCAAGAACAGAAAGGATAATGAAGGGATAGAGACAAATATAGTAAGAACGTAAAAAAGTAAAAGAAAAGAAAAAAGACAAAACAAATCGAAGGAAAATAGAAGAAAATTATTAAAAAGAAGACAGAGGAAAAAGTAAACTAAGAAAAAGGTTAAAGGTGGGTGTGCATGCTATTATTTTCCTCCACAATCATTACTGGCAGTGTGCACTATAGCTTTTGGTGCAATATTTTCTGCTACAATGGCTTAATTATTTATATAATGGCCAAAATAGGATATGGGTGACACTTTTCTGGATTCGGAGTTTAAGCGCTCTGATGACGTATGCCCAGGAACACAACAAGCTCTTCTGACAGGTGGAAATGGAGGATAGTGACAGTAGTTCCGATTCGTTTGCCAATACTGAGGGTGATAACCGTGATTATGGCAAAGAACCTCAAGTGATGAATATTGGTGGTGTCCAGGCTTATATGTATGAACCTGTAGGATGAGATCCAGCAGCCGGAGAGGAGGGAGAAGTAGCTGTGATTACCGCCCGCCTTGTTTACACTACTCGAAGCCGCGGCGGACGCTAGGGATCATGTCCCCGTCTATTTTGACTGCATTTGGATACAATAATGAAAGCCTGCCCCTCACGCCTCCATGACTTATTGTCATCATCATATACATTGCCAACAGGGTGCAAATAACAGAAAAAATCGCCGTAAAAATAGACGGGAACTTAAACCGCCGCGATCGACTTATTTTTTGTTATTTTTTTATTGTTTTAGCCTAGTTGCTAGTAGTTGAATTTCAGCCAATCAATTTCTTTAGCCTAGGTTAGGCCTATATTCATCGATAATTTGGGCTAGGCTTAAGTTAGCCTATATTATCCACTCTCCTGACTCCTGAAATTGGCAAGCACGTATGTGTGGTAGGGTGGTTTGGGGGATGGTGGGGGGAAGGTAGAAGGGTAATTGACTGACTCGTGTTACAAATATGGAGCCGATTGGTGAGGTAGTTTCGCCACCACGGATTTTCATTTTTGTATGTGATCTACGGATAGGCTGGAAGTGGGTGAGGGGAAGACAGAAGGGTAGGGGACTTGTCACACAAATATGGAACCAATTGGTGCAGTCGTTTCGCCGCCACATATTTTCCTTTTTTTCCTTTGTGATGGTCTAATGCGGCGACCCATGGTCGGTAAGTGGATTAGGGGAGGGGGTTAGGGTGGTGGTAGCAAGACGCAAGAAGGGTAAGGTACATGTGGTAGAAATATGAAAGCTATAGGTGCAGTCGTTTCGCTGCTACGATTTGTTTTCGGCGAGTCCGTATTAATACGGACCTGACACTGGGCGTGACAAGACCCCAGTCCGTATAGGCAATCAGCGGGTGCATCTAGCCATACCCATACTCCACTGCACTTTATTGTCAAAGCATTCATCACGAAAATGTCCATTGCATATGAAGCTTGTTTTGGGCTTTGCCTCCCACACTCTGGTTCTTTGTATAAACTTCACCCATTTGTTACAATGGTATGGATCACTTGAAAACTTGTGTAGTGCTATGTTTGGTCCAGGGATGTTGCTACACCCGAAAACAGCACACCTATTCACCATTTTTGCTATACTTGCTGATGTTTACTTCCCAAATGTTTGCCTGGGCGTACGTCACATCCTCACGTGAGTACTAGTTGTAAGGGGTCGCAATTCAATATATATTTTTGATTTGTTCTCTAATATTGAAGATTAGTTTTGACAAAGGTGTAGTCAGGTTGATTACTGGAGATCTAAACATCTCTTTAAATACATTATAAATTAATTTTAATTTCGGACGCCCAACCACCTTTAAGGAAGAACAATTGATGAGGCAGATGAAGAAGAACGTGAACACAAAATAGAAAGACGAGAAGAAAAACAATTATGAGGAAGTAGAAGAGAGAGAGAGAGAGAAGAAATAGAAGAGAGAGAGCCGAGAGAAGTTCAAAGACGCCATTTGTATATGTTGAAGAAAGGAAATATGATGAAGAGACAGAACAAGAAAGAAGGGAAAGAAAGAATGAAGAAAGGGAGCAAGAGGAAGATATAGAACAAGAGAGAAAGGGGGAAGAATAAGTGGCTGGAGAGAGAGAGAGAGAGACAAGAGTAGGTCAAAGAGGTATACGTGACACCATTTTTACATGTTCGTCACAATAGATGTCTTTATCAGGAAGGCCAACACTCTGGGGCGAGTATATATACACACACACAGGCACGCGCACATATACACACACATACAGGTACACACACACCCACAGAGGCACGCGCACACACAGGCACGCACACATATACACATGCACACACACACACACAGAGGCACGCGCACATATACACACATACAGATTGTAGGCAGCAATGGATCAGGGCTAGACCCAGGTGAGGTTTTAGGCATGTGATAAAGAGTCGCTGGAACTCCTGTTTCATTTGCTTGGCCTCTCTTACTGATTTTCTTTGTGCCTCATTTACACTGAGAGCAATCCAGCTAGCTCTCACAAACACCTCCTCCTCCTATCCACTTCACTACACTAAACATGCACACCACACTTCATTCCTCCACACCAAAATTTGAAAAAATTATGAATTTTAGACCAGCCTCGGAGTCCCCAGGGGGTGGGGGGGGACCATAAATGCCCCCACACCCGACCGACCATCCCCTGACGACCCCACAAAATAACCTGGACATCGGCCTGTTACTCTTTCTATTGATTTCTGCAACATTCGCGGACTTTCCTCTAACTTTCACTCTGTTGAACACCATCTCTCCTCCTACAAACCTGATCTTCTCTTCCTCACCGAAACTCAGATGTCTGTAGCATCATCCAACAGCCCCTTCTCTGTATCCTCCTACTTTCTCTATCCTAGTTTCAAAGCCAAAGGCGGATGTTGTGCATATGTGCACAACAAACTCACTTGCTCTTGTGTTCCGATTTCGACTCTCCTGAATTCTCAACTTTATGGCTCAAACTTTCCTGTCATTCTCTTACTAAATATTTCTGTGCTGTCTATCTTTACCCTAACTCTACCAACTTTTCCAAATTCTTTGACTCTCTAAACTCTACAGTGGAACACATTCTATCCATTTCTCCTCTCTCAGAAATCTCCATCTTAGGAGATTTCAACGTTCACCACCGCCAATGGCTCTCCTCTCACACTACTGACCCACCTGGTGAACAAGCCTTCGTCTTTTCTATCATAAATGACCTAGAGCAGTTAGTTCACCAACCCACCCGTATCCCGGATCGCATTGGAGATCGGCCCAACATTCTTGACTTGTTTCTAACTTTTAACCCTTCTTCTTATACTGTCGATCTTTTCTCTCCTTTGGGCTCCTCCGACCATAAACTTATCTCTGTCAACTGTCCTCTCTCTCCAGTACGGCCACCCGATCCTCCTAACAGGCGGCGCTTGTGGCACTTTGGCGCTGCCGATTGGGAGGCTCTCCGGCAGTACTTCTTAGATTTCCTATAGAATAATTTCTGTTTCCGTGGCCGGGGACCCTCGGAGAGTGCTGAACGCATTACCGAGGTAATCCTATCGGGCATGGAAGCATACATTCCATTCTCTTTCTCTCGGACTAATGCTAAAAATACTTGGTTTACTCACGCCTGTTCTACTGCAGTCTGTAATAAGGAGGAAGCATTCAAACGGTACCGACGCCTTAAAACTCAAGACTCATTATTCCTATGTTTCTGCCCGGAATCAAGCCAAATCTGTTCTTCGACTTGCCAAACACTCTTTCATCAATAATAAATGCACTGAACTATCCAACTCTAGCTCTTCCCAAGCTTTCTGGCATCTAGCCAAAAACCTCTCCAACAATTTCTCTTCCTCGTCTTTCCCTCCCCTTTCCCACTCTAATGGCACAACCATCACTTCTTCCTCTGACAAAGCTAAACTCTTCGCTCAAACTTTTGCTAGAAACTCCACCTTGGATGATTCCGGTGCTATTCCTCCCTCTCCACCCTCCTCTCTCTTACTTATGCCTAATATCCTAATCTCTTCTAAAGATGTACTTTCTACCTTCTCTGGGCTTAATACTAATAAGGCGTACGGTCCGGATGGTGTTCCTCCTGTTGTTCTCAAAAACTGTGCTTCCGTGCTTACTCCCTGCCTAGGCAAACTCTTTTGTCTCTGTCTATCCTCTAACGTCTTCCCTTCATGCTGGAAGTTTACTCACATTCTACCTGTCCCAAAGAAGGGTGACCTCTGTCAACCCTCCAACTATCATCCAATTGCTCTCATCTCTTGTCTTTCTAATGTTTTTGAAACTATTCTTGCTTCCAAATTTCTTAACCATTTCTCTTCTCATAATCTGCTCTCAGATCGCCAGTATGGCTTCCTTAAGGGTCGCTCTACTGGTGATCTTCTTTCATATCTTACTAACTCTTGGTCATCCTCCTTTAACGACTTCGGTGAGACTTTTTCTATTGCACTAGACATATCGAAAGCCTTCGATAGAGTCTGGCACAAATCTTTAATTTCCAGACTACCCTCCTTCGGTTTCTATCCCTCCATCTGTGCCTTTGTCTCTAATTTCCTTTCCGGCCATTCCATAGGCACGGTTGTGGATGGCCATCGTTCACTTCCTCACCCTAAAAACTCCGGCGTTACTCAGGGCTCTGTCCCATCACCTATTCTCTTTCTAATTTTTATAAATGATCTCCTCAACTGTACCTCAATTCCCATCCATTCATACGCAGACGACTCAACCTTACTCCATTAGTTTTACAGAACGCCCCAGCCAGCAATTCCTCAATGACAAACATAATAAAGCCATAGAACTCTTAAATTATGATCTAAATACTATCTCCAATTTGGGCAGAGAAAACCTTGTTACCTTTAATGCTTCCAAAACCCAATTTCTCCATCTAACTACCCGTAAGGAACTCCCAGCGGACTATCCCTTATTCTTCAACAATACAAAAATCAATCCTTCATCTTCTCTCAATATGCTTGGTGTTTCTTTTTCTTCTGCTCTCAGTTGGAAGGACCATATTACCAATCTTGCTAAGGCAGCCTCCCAGAAGCTGGGTGTGCTCAACCGCCTTAGGGGGTTCTTTTCCCCTGCACAGCTTCTTGGTCTGTACAGGGGCATAGTGCGTCCTTGTATTGAGTATAGTTCACATGTGTGGGGAGGTTCCTCTCACACCGCTCTCCTAGACAAAATTGAATGGAAGGCCTTTCGTATCATTAACTCTCGTCCACTCACTAACTCTCTGCACTCTCTCTCTCTCATTGATTCATTTAAATTCCGCCTAGACAAATATCTTGCATCAAACCCGCGACTGACTGCGTTTGTAAATGAATAACTTTATCCTCCCCTCAGTTACTAACCCATATGTCCCCTACTAACTTCCTAGTCCTGCCACGTTAGTGGCAGGGCAGTAGTTCCCTTTCCAATGTTCCCTTACCCCCTCTAAACCACTGTTTGGACACTTGATCCTCAGTGTTTTGGAGGACAAGCAGCCTAGAAATGTCACTAGATCTGTTGTTGCTTGATTTCCTTTGTACTCTCCGCCGCAATGTTGCATCTGTCTCACTATTCTATCGCTACTATAATAATCAGTGTTCCTCAGAGGTTTCCCAGTGTATACCACCTCCTTTACGTAGGGCACGTGGTACCCGTCTTGCAACTCAATCCCACCCCTACTCTGTGCAACTCTCCAACCCGAGAGTGAAACGTTACTCTCAAACTTTCTTCTACTCAACAGCTGAGCTCTAGAACTATCTCCCAGAATCTGTCTTTCCCTCTTCCTATGACTTAAATTGCTTCAAACTCCGTGTGTCCAAGCATTTTGGCTCGAACGTACCTTGATTTTGGCCGTGTCACTCTTTCAACTATGGGGGAGGCACTCGCTATAGGCAGTTCTGCCTTTTGCCCCCCTCAATCACATAGAAAAAAAAAAAAAAAAAACGCGTACACATCCCCCCCCCCCCCCACACACACACACACACGCTTATGGGGGTACTACTCGCTTTTTATGGACCTCCTTCTCCCTCGTGTTTAGTATACTAGATTTGAGATTTTAAGACGTTCTTTCCAATAGTTTGGCGATTATACCTTTCTCCCCATTTCGTTGTCAATTTCAAGAACTTTCGTGCCATATTGGTGTCGATTTATTCCTGGTGAGCGATAGCGAGTCTGTAATTTTAAGAGGAACAGGCCTTCGGCCTCTTTAAATTACAGACTCGCTATCGCTCACCAGGAATAAATCGACACCAATATGGCACGAAAGTTCTTGAAATTGACAACGAAATTGGGAGAAAGGTAACATCGCCAAACTATTGGAAAGAACGTCTTAACCCTGGAGAGGTAACGCTCAAAAACGGTTTTTAATAGGTTAGGTAGTTGTGAATTCGCAACGTCGACTTTGACCCCAAATATCTCCCAAACCAAAAGACTTAGAATTTTTTTGAACATTGCTAAAAATAATATAAGGATCCCTTAATGTTATGTTAGAATATGGTGTATATTGAAACATTGTTAGTATTTCTAATGAATTTAATAACAAAATAAGTATAGTAAAAAAGTAGGTTCTTCATACAAATATAAAAAAAATACTCAAGTTGTCTTGAGGGGACTGGGACTCTGGGGGCGTGGACGGCAATGGTGAGGTAGGTTGGAGTAGGAGTAGCAGCCCTGAAGACCCCATAGGCTGAGAGACCTGCGGAGTTGAAAAAAAGGTTACAAAAAATTTCCCAAAAAAAATCGGTCATTTTGAAATATTCGGCTGGGTACCTAAATATTCTTGGATTCATACCAAATTCAACACAGTGCTTGCCACATGGTCCTAGTATGACCCCAAAGTGTAATAATTGAAATTGGAGCAATGTAAATACTACCAAAAAATCCTTATGTGGAGGTAACTGAAAAAGGGGCACAAACATTTGGAAAAATTTGGAGGAAAAAAAATCGTGGGGCACTATTTATCAATGAATGTTGATGATTTTCACCACAGTTATACTCTAGAGCCTGGCACACAACATGTAACCATATAAAAGGTGATAACTTGAACGTCGGACCGCCCAGGCGCCCATCTAGCGAGGGCGCTCCAGGCCAGGTTTGGTTCTGGATCCCGAGAAGTCTCATCTTGGCCTGGTATCACCCCTGGAAGCCTTAAATATTTATGGATTGCAACGAAATTTGAAATGGAGGTTCCTTTATAATGCCTTTCTATGTAGTGTGAATAAAAATGAAATCTGAGTATAATTAATGCCAAAAATATGCTGCAAATTAACAACATTGATAATTTTTACCTATAAAAGTTGAAGAAATAAACATATAAGCCTCTGAAATTACACTGTATGTTACCTATTTTACCTGAACTTGTACTAAGGAACCTCATAAACAATATACAACAAATGGGAGGGGTTTCACCTTTAGGAGTGGCATCCGTCACAAGTTGAAGTGATGTGGTTGTGGCAGACGGGCCTCCTGCAGGAGGCACACCCTATCCGGGTCCTCCCAGTGGCTGTTGTGGGGCAGATGTAACAGCGCTGTCTCTTCTGCAGCTTTGCTCGACCTTCATCGAGCATTGCCTGGTCTGGGTTGGAGTCATAGGAGATATTGAAGGCCTGGCCGATGAATGTCCTGAGCCCTCTAGATAGGTTGTTGTGGTTGGCCAGTCGGTAGGATGCCCAGGGCCGGCACATTTCCTCAGCCACCTCGTAGCCAAAGGTGACCCTGTTCATTTGTTGGTCTTTGTGCTGCATATTGTGGATTATGTGGGAGTTTGTCATGGCCAAGTTGATGATCCCATAGAAGTAGCACATGGGCCACCGTCGGGTCTTCCTGTGGCAGGTGGTCACGGCACAAAGTTGGTCAAATGTGTCCACCCCTCCCTTGGTTGCATTATAGAACATTTGCATGTCCGTTTTGGTCTTTTCTGTGATCGTGGGCTTATGATGTATGGTAGACATCAACATGACTCGCTTGAGGGGCTTGGTACGGATGACCATGAGGGTTATTTTCTTTTCATAGTTGTAGCAAGCTACAATGCCGCCTACAGGGATGGTTGTATCACATACTGCCTGTGGAATATATGGTTTTCTTCTAATTGTTCCGACAAAGTCGAACCCGTCCTCCTGGAGCTTAGTGATAAGAGGTAGAATGGTAAACCAGTTGTCTGTGGTAATGGTGCGACCCCGACGTCCATGGCTCCGCGTCAGCTCTTCTGTGTAATACTCCCCCATGGTGCGAGGCTTCTGCAGGATGACCGTGCCCTTTCCCAGGTAGGGCATGGCGTTGCACATGAAATGGGTATCAGCATCGCAGGACATCACAATCTTCAATCCATATCTGTGGACAATAAACAAGCTGTAATCATTGATATTCACAGGTAAACACAGGCAAAAAGAGTAATCATCATGGTCAGGTCCTCAAACCTCACAGGTAAGTACAGGTAAGCAAATGAGTAATCACATCATGGTCAGGTCCTCAAACCTCACAGGTAATTACAGGTAAGTAAATGGGTAGGCACATCATGGGCAGGTCCTCAAACCTCACAGGTAAATAAATGGTTAGGCAAATGAGTAATCACATCATGGTCAGGTCCTCAAACCTCACAGGTAATTACAGGTAAGTAAATGGGTAGGCACATCATGGGCAGGTCCTCAAACCTCACAGGTAAATAAATGGTTAGGCAAATGAGTAATCACATCATGGTCAGGTCCTCAAACCTCACAGGTAATTACAGGTAAGTAAATGGGTAGGCACATCATGGGCAGGTCCTCAAACCTCACAGGTAAATAAATGGTTAGGCAAATGAGTAATCACATCATGGTCAGGTCCTCAAACCTCACAGGTAAATAAATGGTTAGGCAAATGAGTAATTAGCATGGTCAGGTCCTCAAACCTCACAGGTAAGTACAGGTAAGTAAATGGGTAGGCACATCATGGTCAGGTCCTCAAACCTCACAGGAAAGTACAGGTAAGTACAGGTAAGTAAATGGGTAGGCACATCATGGCCAGGTCCTCGAACCTCACAGGTAAGTACAGGTAAGGAAAATGTTAAATATGGATTTATAACTTACTTGGCAGGCTTGTTGGGCATGTACATCCTGAACACACAGTTACCACGGAAGGGAAGGAGCTGCTCGTCGACGGTGATGTGTTGTCCAGGCTTGTAGCACCTCCTGCAGGCGTCGACTGTGGCATCCCATATCTTCCTGATGGGGGCAAGACGGTCAACCTTCACCCTTTCCTCTCTTGTGGCAGAATCGTCGAACCGTAGTGCCCTCATGAGGAAGGCGAACCGGCGTTCAGACATGGTGGCACGGTACAGTGAAGCCCCACGAAGAGGGTGCCACATCTCCTTGCTCGCGATGTGGTTGTCCTTCCTGACGCCAGACATGATAAGGATGCCCAACAAAGCCTTCAGCTCCAGGATGCCAATGGGTTGAAGGGTGTGTAGGTCACGGCTTTTGTATTTAGCCCTCAGGGCGTCCATCTTTGTGTTGGTATGGACACATATCTCTGCCAGGGTGAAGTCGTTCAGGAATAACAATAGTAGCTGGGCAGGTGTTTTGGCTTCTGCAGTCACCAATGTGGGCCCCCCTTCGTCGATCCGGAAGGTCCTGGTGAGTGTGGGTAGCTCTGGGTTAGAGTCTCTGTGCCAAATGGTTCCATCCCTGGCGGTAACTGTTGGTTGAGCCAGTGCAAGTATGGGTGCACCTTCAGCAGGTTGTAGGGGACCCCTCCTCCTTTTCCGGCTTTTCACCTCGTTAGGTGAGAGGTCACCTTCAGGAGTGGGCGTGCGTGGAGATAGGTCCTGGTCTGGTGTGGGTGGAGGTAGGGGGGCGTCATGGTCTGGTGTAGGGCGTCGAGCGGTGCCAGGGGTGGCAAGTAATTGGGGGGTGCCAGGTAAGCCAGGGTCGTCAGGAGCTTCTTCGTCAGTAGCATGTAGGGCTGGATGGTAATCAATCCTTCTGAAGGTGTTCAGTCTATCCCTAACCCTGGCGAGAGACTCCGCACGTGAGGCACGAGTGAGTATAGGAGAGGCGGGAGCTGCGTTGTTTGGCGCCACCCCGGTGGTGCCAGGCAAGTCCGGGCTCTCGGTGTTGCCATCTACCTCGGACGAATCGCTGTGAATTTCGTCATCAAACCTCTCTTCAGTATCAATATCACTAGCATCATCATCACTGGCCATGCAGAAGGTCGCTGCATCCTCCACATTCCACCGCCTTCGGTCCATGTTGCAAATATGAAAAATGACAAAAGAACTTGATTTAGTAAAATATTCACAGACGCCCAATATGGCAATATCAGACAGGCTAGCGTGTGTGTAAGTCATGGTCCGTTATCTGGCTAAGTTGCCTATTAGTCTTAGATCGATATCTCCAACACATTCGTGAAAAAAGTACATTATGTGCAACTATGAACATTCAATAAAGTTACGTACCAGGTTATGTAGTAGTTTATTCGCAACGTCGGGTTCTGGTTTGAACCTGTTGGCGAGGACCGAGAGCGTCGCACCTCCGCTCACGGCTGGAGATACCCGTACACTGCCTGACTGCAGGCCGATATCCCTCGTATTGGACGTGTGAGCTGCGCGGCGACCAAATAACACGTTTTGCACACCTCTCGCGCGCGCATTTGCAACGGGGTTTCCTCTCCAGGGTTAAAATCTCAAAACTAGTATACTAAACACGAGGGAGAAGGAGGTCCATAAAAAGCGAGTAGTACCCCCATAAGCGTGTGTGTGTGGGTGGGGGGGGGGGGGGGGATGTGTACGCGTTTTTTTTTTTTCTTTTCTATGTGATTGAGGGGGGCAAAAGGCAGAACTGCCTATAGCGAGTGCCTCCCCCATAGTTGAAAGAGTGACACGGCCAAAATCAAGGTACGTTCGAGCCAAAATGCCTGGACACACAGAGTTTAAAGCAATTTAAGTCATAGGAAGAGGGAAAGACAGATTCTGGGAGATAGTTCTAGAGCTCAGCTGTTGAGTAGAAGAAAGTTTGAGAGTAACGTTTCACTCTCGGGTTGGAGAGTTGCACAGAGTAGGGGTGGGATTGAGTTGCAAGACGGGTACCACGTGCCTTACGTAAAGGAGGTGGTATACACTGGGAAAGCTCTGAGGAACACTGATTATTATAGTAGCGATAGAATAGTGAGACAGATGCAACATTGCGGCGGAGAGTACAAAGGAAATCAAGCAACAACAGATCTAGTGACCCTTCTAGGCTGCTTGTCCTCCAAAACACTGAGGATCAAGTGTCCAAACAGTGGTTTAGAGTGGGTAAGGGAACATTGGAAAGGGAACTACTGCCCTGCCACTAACGTGGCAGGACTAGGAAGTTAGTAGGGGACATAGGGGTTAGTAACTGAGGGGAGGAAAAAGTTATTCATTTACAAACGCAGTCAGTCGCGGGTTTGATGCGAGATATTTGTCTAGGCGGAATTTAAATGAATCAATGAGAGAGAGAGATTGCAGAGAGTTAGTGAGTGGACGAGAGTTAATGATACGAAAGGCCTTCCATTCAATTTTGTCTAGGAGAGCGGTGTGAGAGGAACCTCCCCACACATGTGAACTATACTCAATACAAGGACGCACTATGCCCCTGTACAGACCAAGAAGCTATGCAGGGGAAAAGAACCCCCTAAGGCGGTTGAGCACACCCAGCTTCTGGGAGGCTGCCTTAGCAAGACTGGTAATATGGTCCTTCCAACTGAGAGCAGAAGAAAAAGAGACACCAAGAATATTGAGAGAAGATGAAGGATTGATTTTTGTATTGTTGAAGAATAAGGGATAGTCCGCTGGGAGTTCCTTACGGGTAGTTAGATGGAGAAATTGGGTTTTGGAAGTATTAAAGGTAACAAGGTTTTCTCTGCCCAAATTGGAGATAGTATTTAGATCATAATTTAAGAGTTCTATGGCTTTATTACGTTTGTCATTGAGGAATTGCTGGCTGGGGCGTTCTGTAAAACTAATGGAGTAAGGTTGAGTCGTCTAGAAACTCCACCTTGGATGATTCCGGTGCTATTCCACCCTCTCCACCCTCCTCTCTCTTACTTATGCCTAATATCCTAATCTCTTCTAAAGATATACTTTCTACCCTCTCTGGGCTTAACCCGTACAGCCCCAGCGACGCGCCTGACGCGTCGGCGATGTATGTAACGCACAGCCCCAGAGACGCGCCTGGCGCGTCACCCTAATTGCGCCGACCGTAACCTCAGGTGTAGCCACTCAAGGGGGCTCAGATTTGTATGGGAACTGTGTACGTATCCCACGCAACCGTGGCGATGGTTGAAAACTCTCAAAGTCCACGTGCGTGCGCGCGAGCGCGCAATAACCTGTTTTTTTGGGATAATTGGCTTCAATTTTTTACTCTTGTAAAATCCGTTTTCGGGGGCTCTGTAGGACCATTTTTTAAGCTTTTTGAGCGGTTTTTCGTGGTTTTTCCTTCATTCCTAACCCATTCGCTATTGTTTCTGGAATAAAACCATTTTTTGAAAACCTGCCGGGTTCTGGTGCGCAAACATTACAAAACTAGCCGGGGCTCCACGGGTTAATACTAAGAAGGCGTATGGTCCGGACGGTGTTCCTCCTGTTGTACTAAAAAACTGCGCTTCCGTGCTGACTCCCTGCCTAGGCAAACTGTTTCGTCTCTGTCTATCCTCTAACGTCTTCCCTTCATGCTGGAAGTTTGCTCTCATTCAACCTGTCCCAAAGAAGGGTGACCGCTCTCATCCCTCCAACTATCGTCCAATTGCTCTCATCTCTTGTATTTCTAAAGTTTTTGAAACTATTCTTGCTTCCAAATTTCTTATGCATTTCTCTTCTCAAAATCTGCTCGCAGATCGCCAGTATGGCTTCCTTAAGGGTCGCTCTACTGGTGATCTTCTTTCATATCTTACTAATTCTTGGTCATCCTCCTTTCGGGACTTCGGTGAGAGTTTTTCTATTGCACTAGACATATCGAAAGCCTTCGATAGAGTCTGGCACAAATCTTTAATTTCTAAACTACCCTCCTTCGGTTTCTATCCCTCCATCTGTGCCTTTGTCTCTAATTTCCTCTCCGGCCGTTCCATAGCTAAGGTTTTGGACGGCCATCGCTCAATTCCTCACCCTATAAACTCCGGTGTTCCTCAGGGCTCTGTCCTATCTCCTATTCTCTTTCTAATTTTCATAAATGATCTTCTCAATTGTACCTCAATTCCCATCCATTCATATGCAGATGACTCAACCTTACTCCATTAGTTTTTCAGAACGCCCAAGCCAGCAATTCCTCAATGACAAACGGAATGAAGCCATAGCACACTTAAATTCTGATCTAACTACTATCTCCAATTTGGGCAGAGAAAACCTTGTTACCTATAATGCTTTCAAAACCAAATTTCTCCATCTATCTACCCGTCAGGATCTCCCTGCGGTCTATCCCTTATTCTTCAACAATACAAAAATCAATCCTTCATCTTCTCTCAATATTCTTGGAGTCTCTTTTTCTTCTGCTCTCAGTTGGAAGGACCATATTACTAGTCTTGCTAAGGCAGCCTCCCAGAAGCTGGGTGTGCTCAACCGCCTTAAGGGGTTCTTTACCCCTGCACAGCTTCTTGCTCTGTACAGGGGCAAAGTGCATCCTTGTATTGAGTATTGTTCACATGTGTGGGGAGGTTCCTCTCACACCGCTCTCCTAGACAAAATTGAAAGGAAGGCCTTTCGTATCATTAACTCCCATCCACTCACCAACTCTCTGCAATCTCTCTCTTCGTCGCAATGTTGCATCTCTCTCGCTATTCTATTGCTACTATAATAATTAGTGTTCCTCAGAGCTTTCCCAGTGTATACCACCTCCCTTACGTAGGACACGTGGTACCCGTCTTGCAACACAATCCCACCCCTACTCTGTGCAACTCTCCAACCCAAGAGTGAAACGTTACTCTCAGACTTTCTTCTATTCAACATCTGAGCTCTGGAACTCTCCCAGAATCAGTCTTTCCCTCTTCCTATAACTTAAATTGCTTCAAACTCCGTGTGTCCAGGCATTTTGGCTCGAACGTCCCTTGATTTTGGCCCAGTCACTCTTTCAACTATGGGGGAGGCACTCGCTATAGGCAGTTCTGCCTTTTGCCTCTCTCACTCACTAGACAAAAAAAAAAAAAAACAAAAAAAATAATGTAACACGAAAACCACACACCACAATATATATTATTGCTAGGTCTATTAATTCTTTTATATATGAAAGGTATTTTTGAAACACCCTATACTGTATAATACTGTATACAGTAAATATACGGTATATACAGTATATATATATATCTCACATGGTAATAATATGTTAATGTCTAATGACAATCACACTTCTCAAAATGCATACTCTTTTGCCTCATTGTAAACTATTATATAATCATACACCCCACATGTAGATTGTATGTAAAATAAAACTCATATTTCTCACAATGTATACCCTTTGGCCTCATTTTACTACTACTCCTCACGCAAGTAATAAATAAATGTATAACGAAATATCACACAGACTTCTCACAACCTATATGTTCTGTACCTTTATATATCACACAGACTTCTCACAACCTATATGTTCTGTACCTTTATATATCACACAGACTTCTCACAACCTATATGTTCTGTACCTTTATATATCACACAGACTTCTCACAACCTATATGTTCTGTACCTTTATATATCACACAGACTTCTCACAACCTATATGTTCTGTACCTTTATATATCACACAGACTTCTCACAACCTATATGTTCTGTACCTTTTATATATCACGCTCACAAAAAATCCGTCCTTCTTAAACATCATAATATTGTCTATTCATAATCAAAATAGTACAGACAAAATTGACATACAAGCACTAGCCATAAAAAGTAGAATATACAAATAAGTATGGG
This sequence comes from Paralithodes platypus, assembly GCA_032716605.1. Taxonomy (NCBI): domain Eukaryota; kingdom Metazoa; phylum Arthropoda; class Malacostraca; order Decapoda; family Lithodidae; genus Paralithodes; species Paralithodes platypus. The sequence goes on along the minus strand of CM064546.1, from coordinate 16,634,310 downwards.
CTACGCTATTTTACATGCACACCTTTACTCACTGACATACTCACTCTCACTCTCTCTCTCTCTATCTCTCTTCCCTGTACTTTCCTTTTGTCCATTTTCATTAATTGGGGTTCTGCTAATCCTACTAGAATAAAGTCCTGAACAAATATCTTGGATCGCAACTTTTGTATGTTCAGTCTAGAGTATCTATATAAACTCTCTCTCTCTCTCTCTCCCTTTCTCCTGACCACCTCGCTTGAATCGTAAGGTTTGTATGGTCAGCATTTTTTTTTTTTTTTTTTCTATATTCCAACTACTCCCTCTTGGGCATAGGCTGATAGCCTTTACACTCAACCGCTGAACACGGTGAGGCCCGTGAGGTCTTGCTCCAGTCTAGGGAGTGAGATATGCGAAGCTTCACGACTCGATGCAATTCCATCTCTGAAGCCGCCTCGCCTCTGCGCTTCACAGTCTCGCCCCCACAGACTCTGACCCTCACTCTAAGAGCGCCACCTATTGAGCAATTGACTCACTAGGCATTGCCCCCCTGTAGCATATTTCTGAATATGGGAATATTCATGCAATGCTATTTAATCAGGGAACAATGAGGGTATTTTTTTGGCATTTCGGTGTGCTGTGGTAATGCACTGATACTAGGTACAGCACCAATTCCATCCCAATAATATCTTCCCATTGACATATTGGGATTCGAACCCGGGACTATTGGATTACCAGTCCAGTGGCAAGACCACTCTGCCACACCTCCACTTACCGTTATATGTATATCTATATACAAAGTTTTCGCCTAACTCCCACTATACCGTACACCCTTCACAATATACGGTACATGTTTTTCATGTTCTGACCCCGACCATTGATAGATAAAAGAAAGGCTATGCAGGTTCTCTCTCTCCCTCTCTCTCTCTCTCTCTATATATATATATATATATATATATATATATATATATATATATATATACATATATACATATATATATATATATATATATATATATATATATATATATATATATATTGTATATACATATACTGTATATTGTATATATATATGTATATATCCCTCCTTCCCACTCTACTTCCCTCCCTCCTTCTTTCTTACTGACTCTCTCTCTCTCTCTAAAGTCAATCTTTAATCTCCTCCCAGAGCTAGGCGTTGTGATAGAAAAGGCTTACCGTAAAATTGAATAGATTGGCCCCCTCCACCTCTCTCTCTCTCTCTCTCTCTCTCTCTCTCTCTCTCTCTCTCTCTCTCTCTCTCTCTCTCTCTCTCTCTCTCTCTCTCTCTCTCTCTCCAATATACATGTTTTCCCCGTTGCAACCACGATCACTGCTAGATAAAAGGAAGGATATGCAGGTCATGCAACAGTAACAGAGTGTGAAGATGTAAGTGAGTTAGTGTGTGTGTGTGTGTGTGTGTGTGTGGAAATAATCACTTATATATGTTATTAATAATTGTTTTGTACCGGTACTCGCTAGCAAAACAAAATATATTAAATATAATTAAAACAAAATAAACTTAGATTTCATTGAAGAGATGAAAGCTTGCAGTTCCACGTTTCAATATACAGGTATATATATATCTCTATATATATATATATATATATATATATATATATATATATATAGAGAGAGAGAGAGAGGTAAGTGAGTTAGCAGGTGAATGAAGGAAGGTGTGTGTGTGTGTTTGTGTATGTGTATGTGCGTGTGTGCGACAAGAGAGGCTAGTAGGGGGGAGGGAAGGAAGGGAAAACAGAATATTAATCCTAAATAGCAACCCTATCCTAGACAACCCCAATTAACCCCTTCAGTACCGGTGACTTAGAAATAAACAAAGACAGGTCACCGGTAATGAAAGGGTTAAGGGAGCTCAGACAGTATTGTGCAGCATAATTTACTGGTTTGGCTCAATGGTTAAGGAAGGGGTTTAGTTTGCTCACTATACCTCTATCAAACTTAAAAAAACACCCACAAGACCCCCCTTCGATATAAATTTGTAAAATTTTCGGTAGAAAAATGTCCTGGCCGAAGGCCGATTCCTCTTCAAATACAGGCTCGCTGTCGCTCGCCTGGAAAAACATCGACACCTAAATGGCACGGAAGGTCTTAATATTGGCAAAGAAATGGGGCAAAATGTCTGAAAAGTCGCAACACTAATGGGGCGAATGTTTTGAAATATCACAACTAATAGGGCTAAACATGAGGGAGGAGGAGGAGGACTCGAAAAACCAACTGCCTCCCCTTAAAGGAACTGTACTGAGCGTTGTAGGGTCATGGTAAAACGTTTATGCAGTACTGTCCTTGTGTGTGAGACATGGAGAGGTGGGAGGAATATAATGGTGGGATGGGTGCCGGTATCTTACTTTATGAGAGAGAGAGAGGGAGAGTGAGTGAGTGAGAGAGCGAGAGAGGAGTGTGTGTGTGTAATATATATATATATATATATATATATATATATATATATATATATATATATATATATATACTGTATACATATTATATTGGACACTTACAAATACAAATGTTATTCGCCCTTGGCATGTTTGATAAGATGCCTGGGTTTTAATTCTAACATCAGGGTTCTATTCCCATTCAGGAAGAGAAACATACCGGTACTGGTACCGTATATACAGGACATGCCAGTAACTATTCACACCACACACACCAACAATTATTATTCCGTTAAGGGAGCCCACCTCGCTTTTTTTCTCTTTTTCTCCCTCTCTCTTGGGCTTGTATCCATTTGGCCCCATTCAGCTTACTGTGTTAAGACGTTTATCCCCATCCAGGTGGTAGCGAGCCAGCATATATATTTTTTGTTTTGACAGCAAGCTAAATTTGTAAATTTTTTGATAGACAAATTTCTCCGGCGAAGCCTGATTTCTCCATACAATGCTGGCTCCCTATCGCTCGCCAGGATGAAATCGAAACCTGGATGGGGATATGCGTCTTAATTAAAACAGTTGGCTGAATGGAGCCGAAAGGATGCAAGCCAGGGAAAGAGAGAAAAGGAGAGAAAGAAAAAAAAAACAGGTGATCCCCCTTAAAAACAAACTATTCACTAACAATATATCGGTGAAGCCGATTTGTCTCCTACCGGTAGTAGAAGGGCTTATGTGTAAGAGAGCAAGGGTTGGCGGGGATCTACTTGGATTTGAGGGGTTTGGGTATAACATGTTTCAAAGTGTGTGTGTGTGTGTATGTTTGTGTCTGTGTGTATGTTTGTGTGTGTGTATGTTTGTGTGTGTGTGTGTGTGTGTGTGTGTTTGTGTCTGTGTTTGTGTCTGTGTGTATTCATGTGCGCATTTTCAAGTTTGAAAGCGTTTGTGTTTCAACTCTTTGGCCAAAACTTTTTTTGTTTTTCAATTATTTATATAATATCGTTATCTGCTAAAGGTTTTAAGCATACGGTAGTCGGTAGTCGTTTAGTGTTGCTTTATATATTTTCTGTAGCGTCCAGCTTCTAAAAAGGTCCCATGGTATCAGATTAAATCTTTCATATTCTTTCAGATATGGATTAGGTAAGGTCGCGCTAATAAGTCATGTCTCAGCTGTCATTACGTTTTGCTTGTTCTGTGCTGTATTAATGTCTGTCAGATGTTGAATATGGTGGGTAAATGTAGGAACATGTTTGTATATCTCACTGGAAACGAATAAATAAAATTTTAGATATTGCTGATACCAATTATTGATCAAAACATACTTGGCGCCGAGACATCACTTATTAGCGCGACTGTACAATGTGATGAGGAAATACGTTAAAGGTAGATGATATTTCCTTCGATAGTTGCTTCAAGGGGGTTAAGTACGATAGTTGCTTCAAGGGGGTTAAGTACGATAGTTGCTTCAAGGGGGTTGTTGTTGTTGTTGTTGTTCCCTAAGCTGCCTGGCCGAACAGCCCCGTGTCCCTGAGAAAGGCCATATGGCCACGATCGGGCTTTCCCACAGAGCTCTCATTGAGTGTAGATTGTGTTGTTGGCATAAGTGGTTGTGTGAAATGCAGTCTTCTATGATGTGTTTAATAGTATGGGGTGCTGTGTTACATCCCGGGCAGGCGTCGACAACGGAGTCATCCAGTCTCTTCTGATAGCTCAGGAGAGCTGGATGGTGTCCGCATCTCAGCCTGGCCAGGTGGACTCTGTCCTCGCAAGGAAGGGAGGATTCGGAAGGATGGATTTCGGGAGGTCGTGCATGCAGCTGCGTGTTGTCTGTGAGTGAGTGGATGGATCAGTGAGAGATATGAGTATGGATGTGCTTCTGGAAGTTGGTTCGGGGTGGGCAGGGAGGGAGAGGACAATAATTGTGTGTGTGATACCGTGTGCTGGGTGTTGTTTTGATATTTCTTAGTGTCTGTGGGTGTGTTGCCATGTAGTTTAGTGGGTGGTCTTGGTTCGTGGAGGCTGCTGCCAGGAATTGAGTGCCTCTCATGTCCAGATGGTCTTTGACTTTGAGGATTTTTGGTTTCTTGATGTAGGTGATCTGTGGGTGCAGTAGCTGTGCAGCCTGTAATGATCTTCAGGGCTTTGTTTTGAATAGTCTGTAAGGGTCTTATGATGTGTTTCAGCTAGGTTAGAAGCCCAGGCTGGGCTTACGTATTCCATCACTGATCTTATGTATTGTTTATATACTGTGGTGGTAGTTTCTTTGTTGTGTCCAAATTTTGTGTGAGCAAGTGACCTGAGGGCGTTAAGTCTGGGTGTCAGTTTCTTTTTAATGTTTGTGGTGTGCTGTTTGAATGTCATATGAGTATCATATGTTACTCCTAGGATTTTGGGTGTGTGTGTATGTGTTAGGGATGTGTTGTTTATGGTGAGTTGAGGGATGTATTCGTGTTCTCCTGTCCAACTTGTGAGCAGGGTG
>CM064546.1:16551971-16629353 GCA_032716605.1 Paralithodes platypus | reverse complement strand
TCTGTGTCATCGACGTAAAGTTGGTGCCCTTAGTCTTTTATTTAAAGTTTTTAACAACCCTCAGCATCCCTTACATGGGGTTCTGCCTGGGCCCTATGTCCGGGCTCGTGCAACTAGATTCACAAGCATCTTAATGATCTTGCCATGAGCCGTGTTAATTTTTCTACTACACAGTTTTCACGGTGTTTTGTGCCGGCCATGGTTGACTTGTGGAATAAGTTGCCAAATGAGCTCGTCAATTCAGCTAATATCTCCATTTTTAAGTCTAGAGTTAATGCTTTTTTGCAGCATTAATTCTAATTTTTAAACTTATTTTATTCTATTTTATTGTATTATATTTAAGCTTGATATCCTCCACTGCATAATATGTTATCTGTGTTTAATATGTGTATGTGTACGGTACAGTATACAGTGTATGTTTTTATTTTTTCCTAAGTTGCCATAGTCTCTCTCCAGTGCCTCCGGGTGTTTTGTGTGGATTGATCTTGATGGTGTTTCTGCACCCTGGTTGGAGACTTCGGCATCTCATATAATAATAATAATAATAATATGTGTTCTTAGTTTCCTCCCTAGACCTCCATCAAGCTTAGAAAAACACCCCCTAGACCCCCCTTCAAGATAAATTTGTAAATTTTTCGGTAAAAAAAAATCCGGCCGAAGGCCGCTTCCTCTTAAATTTGCAGGCTCGCTATCGCTCGCCAGGAAATAATCGACACCTAAATGGCACGAAAGGTCTTAAAATTGACAACGAAATGGGGCGAAAGGTGTTAAAATCGCCAACTAATGGGCCGAACGTTTTATAATCTCAAAACTAGTGGGGCTAAGCATTAGGGAGAAGGAGGTAGTGGTGGTGGTGGTGGTGATGGTGGTGGTGGTGGTGGTGATGGTGGTAGTGGTGGTGGTGGTGGTGGAGGTGGTGGTAGTGGTGGTGGTGGTGGTGGTGGTGTTGGTGGTAGTGGTGGTGGGGGTGTTGGTGGTAGTGGTGGTGGGGGGGGGGGGGCGGGGGTGGTGTTGGTGGTAGTGGTGGTGGGGGTGTTGGTGGTGGGGGTGGTGGTGGTGTTGGTGATAGTGGTGGTGGGGGTGTTGGTGGTAGTGGTAGTGGTGGTGAGGGTGGTGGTGGTGAGGGTGGTGGTGGTGTTGGTGGTGGATGTAAAAGGTAGGACAGACAGGCTGGTGGACTAAGCATCCCCGATCATCTATGTAGTATATCCATCCTATCCTATATCTCTTTACCTCTCTAGCTAACTCTGTCTATATACACTTACCTCTTCTTCTGTGCTATCCTTTCCTGCCACGGTCCCTTACTCTCGGGTTAGCTATCTCTACTCGCTGGGATCGTAAAGGCTGTGAGGTCAGTGTATCTTTGTAAATCTAGGTATTTATTTACACCCATCTGCTTATCTCTCTACTATTATGTATATTCTTATTCTGTTCTTCCTCTTCCTTCTTTATCATTGCCTTCTCCTATCTACCTCTCTACCTATCTAACTCTATCCATCTAACTCGCTATCTATCTACCCCTATATCTATCTACCTACTTTTCTCTCTCTCTCTAGCCATACTCCATTTTTTCCAGCTGATACTAAATTGCCATCTCTCCATTCTGATTGGAGATAATAAATGTTGAGGTATATAAAGTTCAAGATAAAAGTCGAAGGTCAAGGTCAACTATTCTATTAATAAACTGTATATGAAACTAATTGATGGGTTTTAATGAAATTAGGCATGCTTATTTGATTTTCATGGGGAATGTCAATGCAAACAAAAATGTACTCTTACATAAAGGTCAAGGTCACAGGTGAAGGTCAAAGGTCAACTTTTATTATTTATTAAAAAGATTACTAAATGTTTGGAAAACTGTTATGTGTTATGGCTTTTTACTTATATATCATATATATCATATTTCACATACATATTGTAAGAGTTAAGGTCAGAGGTCAGGGTCAAAACAAGAGTATTTTTCATTTTCCCTAAACTCCTCCTAGACTGTTTAAGGTATTGTCACTAAATTATACAGGCAAATTCATTTGGTCAATGCAACGAACATCCAAATATATGTATTTTATTTTAAGTCAAAGGTCAAAGGTCAAGGTCACAGTATATGATCACTATTCGTAATCAATAAGTTTTATACGAATTACATCGTATTCATAACGCTGGTTAATAAGAACATTGCTGTTAAGCTAACTAAATCCTTGATAAGAAATTCTAAGGTCAAGGTCAAAGGTCAAGGTTAATGGTCGAAATATGATTTTTACTAGTATTTCCTATTTAATGTAAGATTCTCATTAGGCATAACATACATATTCGGAATGCCTACACCAAGTTCATACAAGAATAAACATAATTCCATATGATAGGTCAAGGTCACAGGTCAACATCAAATATAAGGTCAATATGCTAATTTCTTTACTATTCATGTACACTTCACAACATTCGTTGAGACAGTTGTGCTTTAAGGGAAAATTAAAATGTTAAATTTTCAGACATCATGAAGGTCAAATGTCAAGGTCAACTATTCCTTTAATACCTCTGAAACTAACTGATGATCTTTAATGAAATGTTACACTCTTATTTGATTTTCTAGGGTTACATCAAAGCAACAAAATATATAATCATACGTAAAGGTCAAGGTCACAGGCAAAGGTCAAAAGTTAACCTTCATCATAAACAAATACTCAATTTTCAATAAGCTGACGAATGTTAGTTGCATTTTACTTAAATAACATATATTTCAATCACATTTACTGTATATACAGTATAATACTAAAGGTTAACTGTCAAGGTCAAAGAACAAAAGAAGAGTGTTAATAATTTTCTTTAACCCTTAACTGTCGGCGCGTAACATAAGTCGAGTTAAATAAAGCTGGACTATGTGACGGCGCTCGACATAGGTCGTGTGGCAATTTCAGCACGTAATGTTGCTGAGAGAGAGAAACAAGTGGTGGCAGGAGAGTAGCGAGCGTATGACTGCTCCAGACCACCGCGGCGAACCTACTGACACGAATCCCACCTCCTCCCTCCCTCTCTCACTCGCTATATACGGAATTGTATGGGGAAAGTGCCTAATTACATGCTTTTTGCACTCGCGTTGCACGGTTATTGCAAGAAAACTAGCCATCATAAAAGGATCGTTATGGTGTCATTCGAAAGCTCTGTTTATGCCCTTTCAGGGATAGATACTTGTTTTAAGTTCTGGGTCTTATTTAGGCATGAAAATGATCACGTAAACAGCCCTATTTTGGCTAAAAACACCCCGCTGGGCGGTACATATAAATAAACCGCCTAGGCCGCTAATAAGGTGTTAAACTCTTCCTAAACTGTTTAACCCTTTGTGTACCGGTGACATAATTTGTATTGTGTACTAGCTATAATTAGACGATCATGTGTTAGTAAACAGGGTTAATCAAGATGGTTGAAAATATGCTAATTTTATGGAGGCTCTTCATAAACTAAATAAAATCGCCCTAATATCCAGTATGAAATGAAACCGACAGAACTGTACTGAACGGGGTTACGTATCGTCACCAAATTGTGCTGGCAAATTTGGTTGGTCAATGTAACGATTGTCCAAATTTTGTGTTTTTGTTATTCAAAGGTCAAGGTGAATGGTGAAGGTCACAGATTATGGTCACTATTTCTATCTTATTTATATTTTTAATTTGAATTACACCATAATCAAAATGCTACAAAATAGTATTACGCTGACATTATAGATAAATATTCCAATGGTTAAAATTCAATGTGATCATAAATGTAATTATATATACTGTATTATACTCCCTGGCGGACATGAACCACCAACAGTCAGGACGAGTGTCTATGCTTTAATCCTCCACACACAATTATCCTCTATCACGCTGTGGTATAGTGGATCAAAGTATGGGTTGTTCTGACTGTCGGTGGTTCAAGTCCCGCTGTGAGTATTAATTGTTTTTAGTATATAATATCTACCGGTATATATATACTGTATATGAACCGATTTCACCTAAGAGATTCAAGACTATTTGCAGAATTCTAGGTCGCAGAGTTGCGTATGCATTTTTTTTATTTGGTAATGCAAAAACTGCATATCTAATATATTTACAATTATCTGCCAATCTCTCTACTATTATTTATCTTCTTATTCTTTTATTTATCTTCCTTCTTTATCATCTCCTCCTTCTTCTCCTCGCGGTGGTGGTGGTGGATGTTACAGGTGGAACAGACAGGCTGGCACGGTCCGAGTACTAATATATCCACCCTATCCTGTCTATCTAACTATTTATCTATTGATCTACATATCTATCTATCTAACTCTCTACCTATTTATCTACATATCTATCTATCTAACTCTCCAGCTAATTATCTACCTATTTAACTCAACCAATGTCCGTATCCCTGTTCTCATCATTCATCTAGCAACTTTTTGCTTCATTATCAACAACATCAATTTAACCTGTGCTTGTGATCATCATCAATATTACATCATTTGTATATGTACCGGTATATACAGTATATATATATAAACCAACCCACAACCCGTTCTCGTGCTCATCATCAATATTACCTCCTCCTCTTCTCTCTCTCTCTCTCTCCTCTCCTCTTCTCTTCTCTCTCTCTCTCTCTCTCTCTCTCTCTCTCTCTCTCTCTCTCTCTCTCTCTCTCCCTCTTTCTCTCTCCTCTTCTCTTCTCTTCTCTCTCTCTCTACCTCTCTCCTCTTCCTTTTCTTATCTCTCTCCTCTTCCCTCTCTTTTCTCTCTCCTGTTCCTCCTCTTCTCTCTCCCCTTCTCTCTCTCTCTCTCTCTCTCTCTCTCTCTCTCTCTCTCTCTCTCTCTCTCTCTCTAACTCTCTCTCTCTTCCTTCCAGCCCAGCTACCCAGACAGACAGAGCAGACGGTGCGAGATGCGATTAATTAATTAAGGCGCCCCCTTCTCCCTCGTGTCTAGCCCCCATTAGTTGTCAGATTTTAAGACGTTCGACCCATTAGTTTGGCGATTATAAGATTTGTTATCTTATATATTTGTCAATATTAAGACCTTTCGTACCATTTAGGTGTCAATTGTATCCTGGCGAGCGACAGCAAGCCTTTAATTTAGGAGAAACCGGCCTCGGCAGGGACATTTTTCAATCAAAAAATGTACAAATGTTAACTAGAAGGGGGCTCTTGGGGATGTGTTTTAAATGCTTGCTGGAGGTCGACGGAGAACACTAAAAGAAAAAGAAATGTATAAATAAATGTACCAATAAATAACCCCCCCCCCCCCTTGAGGCAATGTTAGGTTACCAATAATTGACTACCGTAGTTGAGAGTTTGGTGGTGTGAGGAAGTTGGAGCTTTATATATCGATATTAAGGGGGGGACATGCTCTTGTTCTCTCCTTTTCTCTCTTTCTCTGGCTTGTATCCATTTGGCCGCATTCAGCCTACTCTTTTAAGACTTTTATCCCCATCCAGTGTCGATTTCTTCCTGGCGAGCGATAGCTAGCCAGCATTGTATGAAGAAATCCGGCTTCGCCGGAGAATTTTTTCTACCGAAAAATGTAAAAATTTAGCATGCTGTCAAAAATGTTTTTTTAAATATGCTGGCTCACTACCGATCACCAGGAAAAATCGACACCTGAACGGGTATAAGCGTCTTAAAAGAGTAGGCTGAATGGGGCCAAATGGATACAACCCAGAGAGAGAGAGAGAGAGAGAAACACAACGAGGTGAGCCCCCTTAAGCAGAATTGGCAACTTTAATACGGTTGTGTTGCATATATAAATACATAATATCAAACTAATCATACTTTCCAGTCATCAGAAACTTAATTATTATTGCACTTCTGTTTTACTATCGATGTTTACGGCTCCAACTTCCCTATAACCTGAAACTCGCAAGTGGTTAAGGAGAAACTGGCCGTTTGTTAGGTAATTCATTTATTCATATATTGTTATAGTTTCCTCCCTAGACCTCCTTCAAGCTTAGCAAAACACCCCCTAGACCACCCTTCAAGATAAATGTGTACATTTTTCGGTAGAAAAATGTCCTGGCCGAAGGCCACTTCCTCTTAAAATTGCAGGCTCGCTATAGCTCGCCAGGAAATAATCGACACCTAAATGGCACGAAAGGTCTTAAAATTGACAACGAAATGGGGCGAAAGGTGTTAAAATCGCCAAACTAATGGGCCAAACGTCTTATAATCTCCAAACTAGTGGGGTGAAACATTAGGGAGACGGGGGTCCAGAAAAACGGTATGCCTCCCATTAAGTAATTCCCCCTTTGACTACAACTTTATCTTCTGTTCATTTATTATTTTGTTTTCAATCAATATTTTCTTAGCTAAATTACATTTTATCTCCGCTATGGCTTGTACTGTACGTCTACTATTGTCCTTGCCTTCTTCTTCTTCTTTTTTCTTTTTATTTTTTTCTTCTTCTTCTTCTTTTCTTCTTCCTCCTCTTCTTCTTCTTCGTCTTCTTCTTCTCTTTGTTTTTGTCTTGTTATTTTTATCTCAGTCTCCTCTTCGTCCTCCTTCTCCTTGTCATATTTTCTTCTCCCAATCTTCTTCTTATATATTTTGCTCTCTCTCTCTCTCTCTCTCTCTCTCTCTCTCTCTCTCTCTCTCTCTCTCTCTCTCTCTCTATCTCTCTCTCTCTCTCTCTCTGTTGTTATTCTTATCCTTTTAACTATTTTTTCTTTCTCTCCCAGTATGCTCCTCCTCTTCTTCTTCTGTTCTTCTTCTTCTCTCTCTCTTATTTTCCTTCTTCCTCTTTCTTCTTCTTCCTCTTGTTCCTCAACCATTTCTTCGTTAGAGTCCGGAGAGAGACAAGGGTAGCGTGATCAGCAAGTTGGGCGGCAGAAGACGGACACATACGTCAGGAGATAGACCAAGTTAGTTCCAGTAGCCACCCACCATCTTGTTAACTCCTTCTTAGTTTATATGTATTGTTTATATGTATTTGTTTATATGTATTGTTTATAATTATGTATTGTTTATATGTATTGTTTGTATGTATTGTTTATATGTATTGTTTATATGTATTGATTATATGTATTGATTATATGTATTTGTTTATATGTATTGTTTATATTTATTTGTTTATATGTATTGTTTATATGTATTGCCTATTTTGTAAGCTAAACGTTCATGACAATAAAATATTTTGAATTTAATTGAACACAAAATGAATTAGTAACAGTGACGACGGAATTGCCATTTATCCTGGCTAGAATTAGACAAGTGTTTTCAGCTTAAGAAGGACCTTATTATGCAAAAGGTTTATTGAGATGGCAAATACGAAAATCCCGATAGTTTTAAGTTAAACAATATGGCAACCCTGAAATGTCCAAGGTAAACAAAATGGCGACTCCGAAAATCCCGATAATTCCAAGGTAAAACAAGATGGCCACCCCAAATCCCAATAGTTCCAAGGTAAACAACATGGCCACCACGATAATCCCGATAAATTCAATGTAAACAAGATGGCGACCCTGAAAATCCCGATAATTCTAAGGTAAACAAGATGGCGACTCCCTAAATACCGTTAATTCTAAGGTAAACAAGATGGCGACTCCATAAATCCCGATAAATCTAAGGTAAACAAGATGGCGACTCCGTAAAGCCCGATAGTTCCAAAGGTTAACAAGATGGTGACCCCGAAAATCCTGATAGCTCCAAAGGTTAACAAGATGGCGACCCCAAAATCCATAGGTAAACAAGATGGCGACCCCAAAATCCATAGGTAAACAAGATGGCGACCCAGAACATACCGATAGTTCTAAGGTGGTGAACAACATGGCGGCGCCGATTGTTCCAAAGGTAAACAAGATGGCGACTCTGAACCTCATGGAAGTTGCAAACAAGAACTCTCTCTCTCGCTCGGCTGGCTTCTGGTAATTGGAGACAGCACCCCAGGTTAGCTCTTTTTCGCTTTCAATAAATTTCTCACGGATAGATAAATAGATATATTGATTGATATATACCTTTCATGTGATTTACCATGGATTGAGAGACACACAGATAGATAGATATTATAGAGAGAGAGAGAGAGAGAGAGAGAGAGAGAGAGAGAGAGAGAGAGAGAGAGATACCACAGTTAGCTTTAAGATTGGAGTGATTATTAGAATGGATACAGGAAAACGTAGAGTTGGACACATAACTTTTGTTCCTTGTTGTGATCTTATGTATGAAAGTAAAATAGTATGGATGAATATTATTGCAAGTGTGGTTTCTTTTAATTATCAGTTGACTAATCAGATGAGATAACCACGGCATAAGAAACTACACTCGTAATTCAATAACGTGCATTATATTTCCATGTATAATATCACGGAGAGGAACAGAAGTTATGTGACCAACTGTATAATTATCTAGTTACATTGCATTAGCCATTTTAACAGTTGCAAGAACGTAATATGAACTGTGAGGCATAATTTGTACTAAGTAAATTATGTAATGGCGACTAATAAATTAATGGAAAAGGTCTCTCGTTTGACACCCTGACAGACAGATTAATACCTTTCATTCTATTTATCTTGGACTAAAGGAGAGAGATAGAGGGATAAATTGATATATGTTTTTCATTTGATTTTTCTTGGCGTAAAGGGGGTGGGGGGGGGGGGAAGAGAGTGAGAGTGAGTGTGTGAGAGAGAGTGAGTGAGAATGGGAGAGAGAGTGTGTGGTAGAGGTGAGAGAGAGAGAGAGAGAAAATGTGTGTGTGGTGGAGGTGGAAATACTTGAAGGTTAAGTTATCTGGAGAAGTTGGGCTGATGGTGTAACCTTGTTCGTCTCTAACTAAGCTACTCACAAAGTAAGATCTCCTTGGGAGGTCTAATATACTCAACTAACTCTCTCTCTCTCTCTCTCTCTCTCTCTCTATATATATATATATATATATATATATATATATATATATATATATATAGATATATATATATATATTAGGGTGGTCCTCAACCATAGGGGGGGATATTCAAACATATATTTGTCTTGCTCCCAGGGTCTCAATCAGTGAGGTTATGCATAAAAAACATTGTGGTTAAAATGTCATTGAGATATAATAATATTTACCCTGTGCTCAAGAAGGGTGAAGTTATGCCCCTATGTGGGCTGTTGACCGTTTTTAGAAATTGGAAATTAAATAGTACCCACATGAAAGGCCATGGAAAAAACTGCTCAATGATGTAGATACAAAATTTGTATGAGGATTATTAACATTGATATGAATTTTTAAAGGTCAAAATAATCACCCTTGTTTCGTACCATTCTTCAAGAGTAAAAAGCGTAACACCCAAAATGCGTGTTTTTTTTCTTCAACATGTCACCTCCTTATTAATACTTAATGAATTTAATTGAAATTTGGAGTGAGCAAGGGGCATATCGTCTAACAAGAACCCTACCGCAGGGGGACCATGGGAGGAGCTGATGTGGTCCTGGCTCGCACAGAGCGCAATGTTGCGTAGCGGACGGAGGCTGAACAATGCCGTAGGCGCCGTGCGACTGAAGAAATCGACACTACTTCTCAAACGGCAGAATTGGCCTCTTCCAGCTCGAGCTCTTCATCCCCCAGCGACTCTCCCACCCGTGGCGCTGTTGGAAGTTGCAGCCCACCCAAGTGCTGTCGGCCGACTAATATCATTTGACTGGCACTGGCGGCTAGCTTGGACCACACGAAGCTGACCGAAAGAGACGCCGTTTACTTGCTCAGTGAGACGGCTTGGTCCCATGGCCACAACATTGATTAGTTGAATATCAACCGGTCGTCCATACGGCATCAGAGGATGGTGCACCGCCAACAAGTTGCCGCTCAGCACAAGGAGCCCTTCCATCGAGAAGCTGCGCTCATTGTTCACTGGGATGGGAAGCTGATGGCGGATCTGACGTCGAACCTACAGGTTCATCGACTCCCGATCCTGGTCTCTTGTGGCAGCGTGATGCAGCTCCTCCAAGTCCCCAAGCTCGATTCTGGTACTGGTGCAAACTGTGCCAATGTTGTGGTGGAAGCTCTGCGAGACTGGGGATTGGATAACAAAGTTGGTGCCTTCTCATTTGACACTACGGCTTCAAACACAGGAAAGAACGCAGGTGCATGCAAGCTGATCGAGCAGGAACTTGGGAGGAGCCTTCTCTATCTAGCATGTCGTCACCATGTCCTGGACTTGTCAGTGTGGCTTTTAAGGAAGTCCTTGGACCGTCGTTGGCACCCGAGGTTCAGCTCTTCAAGCGATTCCAGGCACAATAGAAGTTTGTGAACCAAGAGAATGACAACCACGTCATGAGTGATGCCAACGCTCGTCAAATCAGACTCCATCATCGAGTTCTGCAAGAACACCTTGCAGAAAGGTTACCTCCGGGATGAATATTTGGAACTCACAATCATCTTCCTCGGTGGAGTGCTGCCCGTGGGATTCGGTTCCGAGAGCCCGGTGCGATACATCAGGCTCGCTGGGTCTCAAAGGTGTTGTACACCCTGAAGGTATGGATGTTCCGGCGGCAGTTACGGCTCACAGCCAAGGAAGAGGCCGGAGTTCGGCGCCTGAGCGTGTTCGCCGTGAAGTTCTACACCAAGGAGAGATCTCTGGCTCCTCCAGGCTCTGGAAAAATACGAAGACAAGGAGGTGGCGAAAGCAGTCAAGTCGAATTTCGCCAACCACCTGTGGTACTAGTCCGAGGAGTTGGTAGCCCTGGCTTTTTTCGACGACGATGTTCCTCCGGAAACGAAGAAGGCGATGACTGCTGCGATGTTGGAGGAGCCAACGGAGGAGGACGATCTGCCCAAGAGAGCGTCGGTCCTGGCATGCTCTTCCCTGTCATTAGAGACATTCGTTAAGGGGAGGAATCACCAGTACTTCGACCGACTCCAATTGCGACATGGATTCCTGGAACTGGATGTGTCGACATGGCCGGACAGCAAGCAAATCCAAGCGGCTGCCGAGGTGGTCCGGAACCTGTCCGTGACCAATGACCATGCCGAGCGGGCTGTGGCGTTGTCTCAAGAATAATACAGGCGCCACACAAAGAAGGAGGACCAGCTGCAGTACATGCTCCAGAGCGTTGCAGAGCACTGGAAGAAATTCCCGGACGCTCGGAAGGCCACGCTGCGAACAGGGTAACAATGCGTGGCGTCGGCACCTATGAGACCCCGGGGGTGCCCATGAGCGGCTAATACCCTTAAATGGGAGGGACCCGAGGGCTGGAATGTCCTATAAACTTCAACCTTCATGAGCACAGGGTAAATATTATTATTTTTCAATGAAATTTAAACTACAGTGATTTTATGGTAACCTCACAGATTGAGGCCCTGGGAGCTGAATAATTCAAGATTTATATATATAATTTATACATATATTGTTACGAATCTGGACCTCAGTTGCTTAGAGACGGTATACGAAATAATTACTACTGCAAATGCACCTTGTCTCTCTACCAAACAACACCACGACGCAACTAGTAAGAACACTATTAACGCTTCCAGGCTCTTCTCAGGGCTTAAGGTGCACACTGTCCTGCTCCTATTCTGAATAATAAGTAAACAGAAATACTCAGGTAACTTACTAGCTACGAGAACTCAAAACCAACACCGGGATTAGCAATGCTGGGTTGGATAATCAAAACAGTTAAATACATATAGGCTACCAGCAGACATAAAAGAAACAAGAGTGCAGGTGTACTTCGAGCATAACAGGCTATGCGCGCCCTCGACAGTACTAAAACGTGCGCAAACCAGCCAACGGTAATCCACTCTCAACCCAAGAGAGTTTCACATAATAATATTGCATACATGTAATGAACTAACAATACAAGGCAGTGCCCTAATATGACTACTAACCTCGGGGTGATATTAGTAGAAGCAGGTTGGCCTGACCACCTCTAATATTACACCAATATATCCTGCTTCAACCTGGGCCCCCCAGTGAGTTACTGCCCGAAACAATGAACTCTTAGAGTCCACCTCCCACACTCACTTAACTATGGGGGGTGGGGGGGCCAGACTGAAGCTGGATTCCTAATTAATCTTAAACACTCCGTTGCCTTAGTTCGAAACCCGAGATAGGGAACAAACAATTGCTGGGGCAGAACCGTCAAGGCTGCTACCAGGTCATAAGTGCAAAACACTGGGAAAATATGTAGGGGTATGGATGTGTGTGTGTGTGGACTGTCTATGGGATTAACAGTGCTTATAAGTACGGCCCCCGGCAAGCCTCCCGGCTCTTCCCATCACGGATCCCGACGTTAGCCACAGGAGGTACAGAACATATGATAAAAATGGAAATAAACTAAATGCTGATCAGAGCAAAAGGAAGAATTAAAAGAATGAATGAATGTCTAGGATTCTCTGTTAATTACGTTACGTTACTATTATGCAAGCAAGGACAAACACAAGGGGCAGACTGATGGGTCACAAGAGAAAGGGGACACCAACTATCTAGTCTGGCCGCCCACGAGAGAATGATGAGGCCTGGCCCTGGCGAAGCTGGCGGGAGCCAGGCTCAAACTAAGGGGGGTTGCAATATATCACCACACGATACGATAACACTAAGACACTTCACAAGAATAACTTATACTAACGTATTCCTGTGTTAACAAATTAAGTAAAACAGTGTGGCAGAGAAAATAAAGTATATCTTGATATTGTAACACAACTGAACTTGCAATGATCACATAATTAATTAAACTCATGTTGCTTAGCAACATCGTCCCCACCACCGCGAGACTGGAGCAACATTCCTTCCTCCCCTCACCAGCCACAACTAGCTTGCAAATTACGACGCTGCCACTAAAACACAACTTCACATACGAAACTAGTAACACTCTATTGGCTCATTCTACACAAATGTTTATTGAGACAAAAATGCTCAGAGATACGGCAAAACTAGTCATGTGTAATTGGCAGGGTATCGGAGTGAAACTCACAATACCAGGTCTTTCTAAGTCTTTCTAATAGACTTGGCACAGCTGCTTTCAGAAGTCAGGAGCCACTAGAGTCTAGCTACTCATAAAAGGCCCTAGTCATTGTGACACCCTCACACGGGGGGGGGGGGGGGGGGAAGTTTTGGAGCTTTGAAACAAAACTTTAATCATTAGTTTACAACTGTAAAATATGTACATTGACAGTCTTTTATATTTTTACATTTTATAGATATTTTTAACATGATTAAATATGACTTACTAACTAAATAGCCTCATGCTCTCCTATCATTCCTCAGAGGACTCATGGGACAAACAGTCTGCCAGGACATTATCAACACCACGGATGTGCCTAACATCGAGATGATATTCTTGCAACATCAAACTCCAACGAGTAAGTCTCTGATTTTTGTCCTTGAGCCTATTAAGAAACTGCAGAGGATAATGGCCAGAGTAGATTCTGAGCACGGGCCCATAGGGTGGCAAATAAACAGCGAAATGGTGTAAACTCAAAATAATAGCTAGCAACTCCCTTTCGATCACAGAATAATTCTTTTGTGCTCGGTTAAACTTTTTTGAAAAGTAGGAAACGGGGTGCTCAACATCATCTCCGAACTCTTGCATCAACACAGAGCCGGCACCCACATCGCTCGCGTCTACTGCCAAGACGAAAGGCCTGTTGAAATCTGGGGCATGTAATATAGGATGGCAACAGGAGGCTTTTGACATCATTGAAAGCCTGCTCACTCTCTGTTGTCCATTTAAATGGTTTGTTCTTTTGTAGCAAATTTGTCAATGGGGGAAGCACGGTGGAATATCCTTTGATGAACCGGCGATAATAGCCTATCATGCCAAGGAAACGTTGCACGGCTTTCTTATTATGAGGCGCTCGGAAACTCTGGATAGCCTCCACCTTCGCCTGAGGGGGACAGACCTGGCCGTGGCCAACAACATAACCCAGATATTGCACTCGAGCCTGCACGAACTCGCACTTTGCCAGGTTAACCACTAAACCAGCCTCAGACAACTTCCGGAAAAGCTCACCCACATTGGCCAAATGGTCGGTCCAATTTGTATCATAAACAACAACATCATCTATGTAGACTAAACATCATGCACAACCCTGTCCATTAACCGCTGCAATGTGACGGGAGTATTCTTCAAGCCGTAAGGCATTACCTGGCACTGATACACTCCTCCACTCACCACAAAACTAGCGATTTTCTTGGCACGTTCTGGTAGTGGGACTTGCCAATAGCCTTTAACCCTTAATTAGCGGCGAGCAACATAAGTCGAGTTAAATAAAGCTGGACTATGTGGCGGCGCTCGACATTACTCGAGTGGCAATTTCAGCACGTAATGTGGCTGAGAGAGAGAGACAAGTGGTGGCAGGAGACTAGCGAGCGTATGACTGCTCCAGACCACCGCGGCGAACCTACTGACACAAATCTCAGCTCCCTCCTCCCTCTCTCACTCGCTACATACTCAATTATGTACCGAAAGTACCGAATTACCTGCTTTTTGCACTCGCGTTGCACGGTTATTGCAAGAAAACTATCCATCATACAAGGATCGTTATGGTGTCATTCGAAAGCTCTGTTTATGCCCTTTCAGGGATAGGTACTTGTTTTACATTCTGGGTCTTATTTAGGCATGAAAATGATCACGTAAACAGCCCTATTTTGGCTAAAAACACCCCGCTGTGCGGTACACATAAATAAACCGCATAGGCCGCTCGTAAGGTGTTAACTAAGTCCACTTTTGTGATGAACGTGGCTGCCCCAATCTTGTCTACCGAGTCATCAACTCTCGGTAAAGGGTAGGTATCTGTCTTGGAGAGTAAATTTACTTTGCAAGGTGGAAATTTTATAGGCTTGTTCTCTCCCACATCGATGTTATGCACCGCCCAAGATGTCAAACCGGGTGCATCCCCGAACACGTGCGGATAAGCCCACAAGGTAGTAAACATCTCCTTAACCCTTTCCGGAGGTAAATGGGTCAATTTCTCCCGCAGGGCCAAGTACCCGTTCTCTGCCCATGTCCCGGCCGGCACAGCCTCACCTGTGAAAAACTCCCTCTCCTCCTCCTGCTCCTCCTTGATGCCTTCTACAACCAGGACAGGGCAACGAGACACAGCATCCTGGTCCCTGGGACCGGAGAATTGGGGAGAGTGCAGAGGGGGGTTGAGAGGCACTGCAGGAGCCTTGCTTGGCGTTCCCGCAGTGCAAGAACCGCTAGTCCCGGGACCCGGGTTATCCAACCACCATCCACCAGGCCTGGGCTCACCCTGCACTTCCGACTCCAACTCTCCAGTCAATAACATAGGCAAGAAATTTACCGTATCTGACTCAACTTTTCCCACTGACCCGCTTTGAGCGGATACAGTAGCACAAACTGCCTCCGACAACTCCCCGTTAACACCAGCAGGTGACTGATCGGCGCCCAAGCAACTCTCTCGGCTAGCCCCTTTAGGTGACATCGCCTGTGTGCCCGCCGCACGATAGTACCTCTTCAACATGTTAATATGGCAGAGCTGATGGGTCTTACGTCTGTCTGGAGTACTCTCCCCGACCTTAGAAAACAAGTGTGTTAATGAAGCATCACTCTGCGGCGCCTCACCAATCTCCCCCGGTGCCACGGTGGTGAGATTAGGTATAGCCTACAAGTCGGTCTGATTCGATGATACAGGAGCAACCGGTCCTCCCGTAGGGACCCGATCGCTCCCTTCAGTATCACCTCTGGCACCGGGTGAAATGAGTGAGGAGCTTTCCACTGAGCTTTCCTCCTCGTCCTGCACACCCTCGGCACCCTGCAGATCAGTCGAATCTATGGGTGATGCAGATTCATTACTGTACATCCCCTCGATCAGATCTATCTCCTCCCCAAACAATTCCTCCGGCTGTGCAACCTGGGCCATAGATTTCGTGACCTCACACACCGGAAACAAATCGGGAGGCAGCTTCTTAGCCTCCTTGTTCTTCTCCTCCGGCTGTACCTGCTCCGACACCACTACCGGAGGTGGAAAAACTCTACTCCCTGCCATATCTGCTCCAAGCAGAAAATCAATCCCCTCCACATGTAATGTGTCCACGACCGCTACCTTCGCAGTCGTCGTGACTACAGGACACCTAAGATGAACAGGAATGAGGCTATAACAGGCCTCAGTGTTTACACCTCGACATAACACAAACTCGTCAGATTTTATAGGCTTCCCCGTCAAGTTCAAACACATGGACTGCTTAGCTCCCGAATCTCTAAGAACCTTGACTAGATACACCTTCCCACACAGCTCTACTTCACCCTCATGAACGAAGGCCCGGCACCAAGCGAGCGAGGCTTCTGGACCTGCATTGGTACCTAGTTGAGAGACTTTGTCGGGGGCAGGCTGTGCCACGGCCGTTGGCACCCCATGCTTCACCCTTCGGTCTGCCTCCAACCTCGGTAACAAAGATTCATCCCCTCCTCCCTGGATACCAACCACTAACGAAAGGCTTAGCAAGCACTGTAGAAGACTTTGCCTGGGGACAGTTTGGTTTAATATGTCTGGTCTGTTTACACCCATAACACCTAACAACACTGGAATCAGGTCGGGTAAAATTTGGTGATTTTTGTTTGTCTCCACCGTTATTTTTTCGTGTGGGATCAGGGCCACTAGTACTGTACCCTCCACTTCCACCTGCTCGGTACTTCTCGTCACGTGCAGTCGTGGGGGGGGGGGGGGGGCATATCTGGCACGATCAGTAAAACCCTTGGTTGCCAACACTCGATCATCAGCCCACACGGCAGCATCAGACAGCTTGCCGGGGCGCTTCTCACGGATCTTTTGGCAAATCTCTCTGTCGACATTGTTGGTAAAGTGTTCTTGCAGGAACAGCTCAACTGCCTCATTTAAATTGGTTACATTTTCACTCAAAAGCCAACGAGACAAACAATCACGGAGGTACTTAGCAAACTCAACACGAGTATGATTAGGCTTCTTCCTTGCATTACGAAATTTAAGGCGATAGGCTTCTGGTCTGAGTTCATAAGCCTTAAGGATAGCCTGCTTTAAATTATCATACTCTGCTAAGTCCTCCACTGACATCCTATCATATGCCTCGAGCGCTTTTCCCTTGAGAACATTTGCCACCAATGCCGCCCAGCGTTCCCGTGGCCACTCGAACTCCCATGCTTTCTTTTCAAATCGCTGGAACCATTCAGTGACTTTTTCCTCGTCAAAAGTGGGAACGAGCTTCAGGCTACGAGACAACTTTAACTCGCTAGATTTCTCCCTGTGTACCGTGCCCACTTGTCCCCTTGTGTACCTACCCCCTTCTACCTCAACTTTGGTTCTTTGTAACTCCATTGTCATTTGCTGTGTTTCTAACCTCTCCTGCATCTCTCTCTCTCTCTCTCTCTTGCATTTCCAATTTCTTCAACTCAAATTGTATTAGAGCATCACTCGATAGCCCTACCGGGGCAAAAGTAGGGGGTGGGGTAGGAACATAAGCGGGACGGTAACGTGGCTGAATCGTAGAAAGTCCGGCTGGGATAAAAGTGGGGGGAGGTGTAACCTGGTTCTGTGCCGCCCAGCCAGCGGCAGGAGTAGAGTGTAAAGGATAACAATGGGGTTGAGTAAGCTGGGGCACACCAGGGGACACGTCAGGCAACAA
The DNA here is from genome assembly GCA_032716605.1 of Paralithodes platypus. Taxonomy (NCBI): domain Eukaryota; kingdom Metazoa; phylum Arthropoda; class Malacostraca; order Decapoda; family Lithodidae; genus Paralithodes; species Paralithodes platypus. Next base: position 16,611,830 of record CM064546.1, on the reverse strand, counting down.
CGGGGGAACAACAGTAGGACATGTAAACTGGGAATACGTTATGCTCTCATTAAAAGGACTGGGTGTGCGCGGCGGAGAGCGTGCAGGTGTGGTATAGCCTCCTGCTGGCACAGGCTCAGCCTCCTCTCGAACATCATAATAATACTACCATATATACTGCTGACATGCTTCCCCCGTGGTAAGAAGAGACCCCTCTACTCCCAACACTGATGCTATCAACCTCAATTCCTCCACCCTTCTCAACTGCATCTGTGCCCATTCTGGAGAACTCCGAAGGAACACTCTCGCATCCTCCTCACTGGTGATATGCAACGGCACGACACTCTCCCCCTCCTCTTTTGCTTGTTGTTCAGACATAATAAAAAATAAATGCTAGACACCTATTCTAAAAAAAAATCCTCTGATCAAAAATAAATTTTATTAATACTGCTGGGACTATTCTGATTATCCTAGGCAAGGTGGTCGCCACTGTTACGAATCTGGACCTCAGTTGCTTAGAGACGGTATACAAAAATAATTACTACTGCAAATGCACCTTGTCTCTCTACCAAACAACACCACGACGCAACAGATAAGAACACTATTAACGCTTCCAGGCTCTTCTCAGGGCTTAAGGTGCACACTGCCCTGCTCCTATTCTGAATAATAAGTAGAACAGAAATACTCAGGTAACTTACTAGCTACGAGAACTCTAAACCAACACCGGGATTAGCAATGCTGGGTTGGATAATCAAAACAGTTAAATACATGTAGGCTACCAGCAGACATAAAAAAACAAGAGTGCAGGTGTACTTCGAGCATAACAGGCTATGCGCGCCCTCGACAGTACTAAACCATGCGCAAACCAGCCAACGGTAATCCATTCTCAACCCAAGAGAGTTGCACATAATAATATTGCATACATGTAATGAACTAACAATACAAGGCAGTGTCCTAATATGACTACTAACCTCGGGGTGATATTAGTAGAAGCAGGTTGGCCAGACCACCTCTAATATCACACCAATATATCCTGCTTCAACCAGGGCCCCCCAGTGAGTTACTGCCCGAAACAATGAACTCTTAGAGTCCACCTCCCACACTCACTTAACTATGGGGGGGGGGGGGATCTAGACTGAAGCTGGATTCCTAATTAATCTTAAACACTCCGTTGCCTTAGTTCGAAACCCGAGATAGGGAACAAACAATTGCTGGGGCAGAACCGTCAAGGCTGCTACCAGGTCATAAGTGCAAAACACTGGGAAAATATGAAGGGGTATGAATGTTTGTGTGTGTGGACTGTCTATGGGATTAACAGTGCTTATTAGTATGGCCCCCGGCAAGCCTCCCAGCTCTCCCCATCACGAATCCTGACGTAAGCCATCGGAGGTACGGAACATATGATAAAAATGGAAATAAACTAAATGCTGATCAGAGGAAAAGGAAGAATTAAAAGAATGAATGAATCTCTAGGATTCTCTGTTAATTATGTTACGTTACTATTATGCAAGCAAGGACAAACACAAGGGGCAGACTGATGGGTCACAAGAATAAGGGGGCACCAACTATCTAGTCTGGCCGCCCACGAGAGAATGATGATGCCTGGTCCTGGCGAAGCTGGCGGGAGCCAGGCTCAAACTAAGGGGGGATGCAATATATCACCACACGATACGATAACGCTAAGACACTTCACAAGAATAACTTATACTAACGTATTTCTGTGTTAACAAATTAACTAAAACAGTGTGGCAGAGAAAATAAAGTACATCTTGATATTGTAACAACTGAACTTGCAATGATCACATAATTAATTAAACTCATGTTGCTTAGCAACATCGCCTCCCCCACCGCGAGACTGGAACAACATTCCTTCCTCCCCTCACCAGCCACAACTAGCTTGCAAATTAAGACGTTGCCACTAAAACACAACTTCAAATACAAAACTAGTAACACTCTATTGGCTCATTCTACACAAATGTTTATTGAGACAAAAATGCTTAGAGGTACGGCAAAACTAGTCACGTGTAATTGGAAGGGTATCGGAGTGAAACTCACAATACCAGGTCTTTTTAATAGGCAGAGCTGCTTTCAGAAGTCAGGCGCCACTAGAGTCTAGCTACTCATAAAAGACCCTGGTCATTGTGACAATATATATATATATATATATATATATATATATACACACAGTTTATCTCTCTCTCTCTCTCTCCGGATGAGCAATATAATTTCATGTCAGTCTTTATAGAAGAAGATTGGAATTCAAATCTACGTGACACATCACCCTTAATAAACTATATTGATGTTCTAAATACCTTCATAATTACGGTTAAGATATGTACAGTTTCCCACATAACTTGTTCCTTGTCGTGATCTTATGCTTGAAAGTAAATTTGTACGAACGAATTGCGAGTGTGGTTTCTTTAATTATCAGTTGGCTAATCAAATGAGTTAGCCACAGCCTAAGAAACTACACTCGTAATTCGATCATGCGCATTATATATCTATGCAAAAGGTCACGGAGAGGAACAGACCTTACAGTATATGGGCAACTGTACAAAATAAATATATCTTCTTTTCCCTTATGTTTAGCTCCACTAATGTTTGATATTTTAAGACGTTTGGCCCATTACTTTGAGATTTGAATAGCTTTAGCTCTATTTCGTTGTCAATTTTAAGACCTATCGTGCCATTTAGGTGTCGATTATTTCCTGACGAGAGATAGCGAGCCTGAAGTTTTAAAAGGAATCTGCCTTCGGCCGGGACATTTTTCTACCGAAAAATGTACAAATTTTGTCTTTAAGGGGGGCCAAGTTTTTTTCTTCTTCTAAGTTTGATGGAGGTCTAGCGAGAAAACTAAGACATAAAGGAATACATTAATTAATTAAAAACAAAAAAAATCCGTCTCCCCTTAAGTCTTATAAATCCCTGGAAGCGATACTATTCCCCCAAGATGATGAATTTGTTTTCTGGACTCCTCCCTCACGTCTAGCTCCATTAGTTTAGATTGTTAAGACTTTCGCTCCATTACTTTCGCGATTATAAGACCTTTTGCCCACATTTATTTGTCAATATTTAGTCCTTGCACCTTATTAGCGGCCTAGGCGGTTTATTTATATGTACCGCCCAGCGGGGTGTTTTTAGCCAAAATAGGGCTGTTTACGTGATCATTTTCATGCCTAAATAAGACCCAGAACGTAAAACAAGTATCTATCCCTGAAAGGGCATAAACAGAGCTTTCGAATGACACCATAACGATCCTTTTATGATGGCTAGTTTTCTTGCAACAACCGTGCAACGCGAGTGCAAAAAGCATGTAATTAGGCACTTTCCCCATACAATTCCGTATATAGCGAGTGAGAGAGGGAGGGAGGAGGTGGGATTCGTGTCAGTAGGTTCGCCGCGGTGGTCTGGAGCAGTCATACGCTCGCTACTCTCCTGCCACCACTTGTCTCTCTCTCTCAGCAACATTACGTGCTGAAATTGCCACACGACCTATGTCGAGCGCCGCCACATAGTCCAGCTTTATTTAACTCGACTTATGTTGTGCGCCGACAGTTAAGGGTTAAGTGTCAATTTTTATCCAGGCGAGCGTTAGCAAGCCTGAATGTATTAAAATGTGATGAGGTCCAGGGAGGAAATTAAAAAATAATAAATAGATAGATAAACCCTTAAAAATAACCCTTTAACTCTACTGTATTCATTAACAATATAAAGCAGAGTGGTATTTTCCCGATGACTGAAAATGGACAAGCTTGTTCACATCTTAATTAACCCGATTATATCCAGGGCGGTACAATATTGTACCGCCCTCAGTACTTTAAGCCAATATAATATGTCTTTTTTAAATAACGTACAATGTTACAAATTATCCTGATCAAGAGACTGGGAACACAACAAATAATTATTTTAAGCAAAAAAACAAGGAGTTCAATCAGCCTGTTCTCTAATATTAATTTTGTTTAACGTGAAAGGCGCTGAACATAAAGAAACAGATACGATGCAAAGTGAGACATTTGGCAGAAAGATTACACTCATCTGTGATTCCAGATGTACGATTATAATTGTGTATGTTCGTTCCCTTCAAATCAATCTATCACTTTCTCTCCTATCATTGATATTTATTTATTCCCCTAGTCTATGTCTCGATTCAGCTATGGGGTATGTGCCTGAGTGTATACATACATACATACAGACATACTGTACATACATACTATTATGGAATGAGATCATCACATATATGCGGAGAGAGAGGGAGAAAGTGAAAAGTGACAATTTATGGTTTATTTACGTTGTACATGAATGTACATTTTAACCCTTAATTAGCGGCGAGCAACATAAGTCGAGTTAAAAAAAGCTGGACTATGTGGCGGCGCTCGACATAACTCGAGTGGCAATTTCAGCACGTAATGTGGCTGAGAGAGAGAGACAAGTGGTGGCAGGAGACTAGCGAGCGTATGACTGCTCCAGACCACCGCGGCGAACCTACTGACACAAATCTCAGCTCCCTCCTCCCTCTCTCACTCGCTACATACTCAATTATGTACTGAAAGTACCGAATTACCTGCTTTTTGCACTCGCGTTGCACGGTTATTGCAAGAAAACTATCCATCATACAAGGATCGTTATGGTGTCATTCGAAAGCTCTGTTTATGCCCTTTCAGGGATAGGTACTTGTTTTACGTTCTGGGTCTTATTTAGGCATGAAAATGATCACGTAAACAGCCCTATTTTGGCTAAAAACACCCCGCTGTGCGGTACACATAAATAAACCGCATAGGCCGCTCGTAAGGTGTTAATGATAATGATAAATAAAACAGGAACTATTTGAAACAATTTAACTGTCTAAGGAGAACAGGCAACACCCTCCTTCTCAAATCTTGGGACCAAAGATGCCAGAATCGCAAAATGTTCTTTGTTTACTCATTACTTTTCAAGTAAAACCATAATTAATGGGAATAATTATTGTAGACTGGATGCGTATTTAATCTAGACAGAAACTATGCGAATAAATATCGATAACTCGTAATGAATGTTCGTAGCAATAAAAAAAGGAAATATTTGTTGACAGGCTCTGACATGGCAATCATTCTCGCTGTAGAATAAACGGAGTGTTGCCAATCTAGCTCCTTTCCCGCTAGATGTAGAGGCATATATTTGGATCTAGCAGCAAGTTGTAACATCTAACAATATATTTTCTGCCGAAATTCTAGATATTTCAGACATTTTAGAACGATATTCTAGAGATTGTGGACTTATTCTAGTGATTTTCGTAACTTATAATTTGTGAGTTTGGAATAAAGCATTATTATAATTAATCTGTCTGCCTTCTAGCGACTTTTGAAAACGGATCCAGCGGTATTTAGCCTCTTTACTTGGTAACCCTGGGAGCTCCCTAGTCCAACTGTAAGTATGTATCCGAGTCCGTCAGTCTCCCTTCAGACGTCAACGGTGATGGACGTACGAAGTGATGGCGGCACATCGCGTCACTAATGAAGGCTAAATGGACCATAATAATCCATATGCTTTATATTTTCACCAGGATTCCCAAGCTTAATTATTAGTTAACTCTCTGAGAACATATCAATTACACACAATTATCTTGTGCTAGCCATAACACTACTATAGTATAACAATAATGAAGTAGGCCTGGATATTCTACGTCCTTTTGCTGCTCATCATTTCTCTGGTAACTGGTTGCAAGTAACGTAGACATTACTACTCTCTTTTTAGCGCAAAGAGAAAGGATAGGCGATGCATTATTTATATATATCTTTATGGTAAATCTTATAGGTTAATAGCAGGAAAGACAAAAATTACACCTAACGAGTAGCCTACCTAATGAGCATACACTACACAGTATACATAGCCTACTGCATCTCATCTTGGTGTTATATGATTTTAGCCTATGACGAAAGCTTTATGTCTAAGCAGTAGGCTACAACATATTACAAGTTTAGCTCTGTCTGTTATTCAGGGTCTTAGAGCTAAAACAAACAAATAGGCCTACACAAGCTGTTATGCGTTATCGCTAGCTTCAGCTACTGTTTTTTTTAATATATTATATTAAATTGTTGTAGCAATTTATTGGTTTAGCGTTAACAAAGTTTACTTTTGAGTTAGTGAAATACCAGTCATCAAAGCCAACTTTTCGGTTTGTGCTGATATACCCCGCAAGTCATACAACCCACAAACACACCTCCTCAAAATTTTAGCTCGAACGTCCCTTGATTTTGGCCCTGTCACTCTTTCAAATCTGGGGGAGGCACTCGCTGCAGGCAGTTATGCCTTTTGTCTCCCTCATTCACATAGAAAAAAAAGAGATAGATAGATAGACAGATATATAGATAGATAGATAATTATGTCCTGATGTACACTCGGATACCATAGTCTCTAGCCCACTTACAAATATTCGTGGATTTCACCCATATCTAATTCGGGAAGCATATCTCTAGAAACGAATACAGTATATGAATATATTTTTCTATACATCAACTACAAACTATATATACTATTAATTAAAAAGCAAGTTGAATCCAAAAATCAATCCAGATAGTTAAACTTACATAAAGAAAAACATAGGGGGCTTACACATTTGTATGGGTGGACTAGAGACTATGGCATCCGAGTGTACACCGCAAGTCATACAATTCACACACCTCCTCATAATAAAGAATGAACGTACTCTCTAGGAATCCAAAAGAGATAGATAGATAGATAGATAGATATAGATAGATAGATAGATAGATAGATATAGATAGATAAATAGATAGATAAATAGATATGACCTGATGTACCCCGCGCGTCATATACCCAACACACCTCCTCATAATGAAGAAAGATCGTACCGGTACTCGGGAGGAATCCAATATCTTCTCTTTCATTTGTTGTTGTTGTTGTTCCCCAAGCTGCCTGGCCGAACAGCCCCAAGGCCCCGAGTAAGGCCAAGGCCATAAACGAGCGACCCCACAGAACCCTCCCTGCCGACCACAATAAAACCTGGGTGACCGAAACCACTCCATGACGGGGGGCTGAGAGGGTGCGTAAACGCCCGGGAAACCAAAGCCCCACCCAGGGCCCTGTGCCCCTCAGCAATTATGAAGAGAAAGTTGAGGGGCAAAGGAATAATGTGACGCTTTAGCTTCCAATCTTGGTAGATTGGGAGGTCAATCCACGGAAGAGACGCCGTCACTCGAGATCTAGAAAATATATAAGTAAAAGGAACAGTCAGAGTAAGTTATGGGTATGGCAGAGATCGCTCAGGTCTCACTCTGATAGACCAGCCCATCACCAGTCTTTCATTTGTTGTGATCAGTGGTGGTGGTGGGTGCGCGTATGTGTGTGTGTGACTGTGTGTGTGTGTGTGTGTGTGTGTGTGAATAGACATGCTTAGCGATAATCAGACGCATCACACCATGTAGGTTAAAGAGTATTTAGGTTGGAATATGTTTTAGTTTGGGAATGTGTTTTTGTTAGCCTAGGCAGCAAACTAAAATGCATTGCTCGAAAATGGCAAGAACAAGCAAAATCCTCAATACCAATTAAACATAATATCATAATAACCACAAACACGCCGGACCAAATAGTGTTAATCCACGAATATACAATGATAAACAAGTTATAACCTAAAGTCTCATAAAACTATCAATATATATCCTTTTTTCGTTATTCTTCTCGTTGCAATTGTCCACCGGTTACAACAAAAACGAGAATTACGAATATTACTTTGGGGGGCGCTTTTATTTTTCTCTGTAGGAACCTGGTGATGACGGAGAAATGTAATTGGGAGGAGAATCTTTTTAATGTCGAAAAGAGAGAGCGAAAGGAGTGAGGGAGTGGTGGTGGTGGTGGTGGTGGTGGTGGGGGGGGGCGGGGGGGGTTAATAGAAGCTCTCCAAAATCTGTATGGCCACCTGAGTCAATTATAAGTTGAATTGAATCGTCGAGTATTAGAATTATGCAGAATTATGCAGAATTATGCAGTATTATGCAGTAGAGATAGAAATATATGAAACTATATGAAGTGTAAAGGAAGAAAAGGTGCTTAGTTTTTCAATATCCCTTATACCATTGGAGAACCCTAATAAAATACATAAAAAGGACACATTATATTACCGTAAGTATAAATTACATACCTTAAAATGAGATTGAAGGTATCACATCTGAAACAAAGAAAACAAAATGAAGTTTTAATGACAAACCAAAATTAAACTTTGGGCGCGTCTAGTTAGAATTAAGATGAATGGATCTATCTTAAAGTAAAACACACCTACACCCATATCCACACACACTCATACATTACATATACTGTATAGGCCTATATAATATTTTGTATTTATTTTGTTCTATATTCCCTCTCGGGCATAGGCTGAGAGCCTGTACTTTCATCCGTTATACATTGATCGGTGAAGCCTGTGAGGTCTCGTTCCAGTCTAGCGAGTGAGAAATGTGAAGCGCTTTCAGCTGCAACCAGCCCCAGCCATATTGCCTTCGCAGGATGCATGGTGCTTGATTGCTCACTCACGGTTTGAAGCAGCCCCATCTCTGAAGATGCTTCGCCCGAGTGCTTCACTGAATCATCTACTAGACTCGGACCCTCACTCTCAGAATGCCACATATTGAGCAATGAACTTACTAGGCATTGCCTCCATTTGAATATGGGAATATTCATATAGCCTAGTGCTATTTAATCAAGGAAAAATTAGGTTATTTTTTCAACGTTTCGGTGGGTATTGCACTGTTAGCCTACTAGGTAGAGCACAAACTCCTTCCGAATAATATCTTCCCATTGATACATCGGGATTCAAACCCGGGATCATTGGATTATCAATCCAGTGGCAAGACTGCTCCACCACACCTCCCCTTACATAATATACAGTATATATATATATATATATATATATATATATATATATATATATATAGAGAGAGAGAGAGAGAGATTACTTAAGCAGATGCCTCAGTAAACATAATTAATTAGTAGTATTAGGAGTCAGTTATGCCTTACCTCACTACTCATACACACACACACACACACACACGCTGTTTATTTTGTATATATATTTATTAATGCTATCTTACCCCTATCTAATGCAAAGTGAGTCTATTTGAATACTCCCATTTTTACACCATTGGATTTTGAAATTATATGATGTCTATATGTATATATATGTGTGTGTGTGTGCCTTTATCTATCGTACTTTTCTCTCTCTCTCTCTCTCTCTCTCTCTCTCTCTCTCTCTCTCTCTCTCTCTCTCTCTCTCTCTCTGATTTAAATAAAATCACAGAATGGTCGGAGAAGTGGAAAATGGCGTTTAATGTAGACAAATGTCATATATTGCAAATAGGTTAAAAAAACAATAAATATGAATACTACATAAATGAAGATAAGATAAAAAATGTAACACAAATAAAAGACTTGGGAGTGCTGATAAACGAAAACTGAAAATCTTCCAATCAATTAGGTAGGAGAGCAAATCTAGATACAACAGCAAAATTCTTCACTCACAGTGTAATTGATGAGTGGAACAAACTCCCAAATAAAGTAATAGACAGCTCCTCTATAGATACATTAAAGAAAAATCTAGACTCATATACCACAGAAAAATTGGTATGGAGTAGGCAGAAATTATCACCGTTTTATTTGTTCAGCTGGCTAAAGAGAGCGTAAGAAATAAAAAAGTAAATAAACAATAAAGAATAATAATTATAAAAATCATCATTAAAAATGTACATACTACTAAGGGTGATGGGTTGGATGATTCTAATTAACCCTAAAATGTACATACTACCAAGGCGAAGGGTTGCATAAATTGTCCTTTCTTTTTTCCAATCTTTCCTGTAAAATTCCTTCTGGGAATTTCGAAGCCCAGCAAAGTTAATCACTTCAAACTTTTTCATGTACGGCAATTGCAGGAGGGAACGGAGGGTGGGGAGAGAGCCTTCTTCTTTTCTATCCTTTCCTTCAACTTTCCTTTTCTATCGGATATGACATCTCAACTAGAATTAAGTCCTGACCACCTCGTTTGGATCGTAAGGTCTGTGTTGCCAGTGTATATATGTAAATATATGTAAATCTCTCTCTCTCTCTCAACGATGCTATAAATATTCGTACTTCATTCATGAACATAACAGAAACAGAAAAGCTACCGCTTGATCTTGATCTTGATTCTTGATTTAAGGGCTGTGAGGGCAGTGCCCTATTAACCCTGACGCAGATGTGGTAAAGCCGCAGCGGCCTCCCTGGAGGGAGGCTCAAACGTCAGGGACCCAGGAGGGGCTGCAGAAGGGCAACAATACTCCCAGGGCTCGAGGATGGAATGGAAGATGATGTGATGAACGATGACACCGGGCAGGAAGAAGACACGTGGTGAAGAGAAGAGAAGAGACGAGGACGGAGGGGCCAACACAATCCCCAGAAGCTGAAGGCGGCCCTTGCACCGACGGGGGGGGGTTGGGTCCTCTAAGGAACCCCATAGAAAGCCGAGGATTGCGCCAATACCAGAGCCGACCACCGTGGGCGCCGCGTCCCTCCAGCGGGCGAGCCACGTGTCACAGGTCCAGAGAAGCGCCGGCCCCCACCAACCAGAAGGACGAAGATGGCGCAGAGCGAAGCCAGGCACAGATGACGATCAGAGGATGACGAAGGCAGAGCAGGGCAGCATGTAGGAAGGAGATGGAGCCAGGGGGGAGAGGCCGCTGGACCACAGACGAGGTAGACAATCACCGGGACCGACTAAGGAGAGTTGCCCCTTAATGTCGCGGATTCGCCGGGCACCGGAGACGTCCGACCGCGACCACAGCCCAGCCAACTCTCATCTGCCACTTAAGTTTCATCTTGCATAGAAAATTATACACGCTGAAGAGAGAGAGAGAGAGAGAGAGAGTGAGCGTGAGAGAGAGAGTGAGGAAGCCAGAGCGAGTGTGAATGAGAGTGAGAGTGAGAAAGCCAGAGCAAGAGAGTGAGACAGTGAAAGTGTGGGAGACTGAGAGTGAGAATGATCATGAAAGCAAGAGCAAAAGCAAGATATAAATTAATAAAGTAAAATAAACAGCAAATAATACACTCCTACAATTTACCGCGAAAAAAAAAATAAAAAAAAAATATGACTTCCCATTCTCTATTGATCGACATATGTCAAGGGATAACTCGTGTACTGTGCCCATATTTCTAGTAACTGTCAATCCCCCCCCCCCCCTCCCACACACACACCCATCTGTCGACCATCAACCTCACTCATCCCCCCACCCCTCCCTATACACCCTCACCCCCACACCTACACCCACTCATTCTCCCACCCTCATGAACCACACCCACACCCATATATTTGTACCTACTCCATCCCCCTCCCATACCAACCTCCCCCCCACACACACACACACTGTGTGTGTGCCGCCTGATACCGTGAGGTGAAGATGTGCTCCAAGGCGCTCTCGTATCCGCCCGGGTCGGATTTGTGACCTTTCACCTTTCACCTTCACCACAGTTCATCCTCGACTCCATCACCGTATCTGTACCTCAAGTGAACAATCTATTTATGATAAGTGCAATTGTAATTTACAGTGTCATTGTGTATTACCAAACGAACTAGACATGAAACAGGAAACAGAGCATAATCAACCATGTCGCCTTGTTACTCTGCCTCCTCCTTAATTCGTCTTACCCTTAAAGAGCGGCTCACCACATAAGTCGAGTTGAAAAAACTGGCAAAAAACGGGTGAAAAAAGGGTGGAAATCGAGTGAAAATGGGTGGGATAGTAATGATCCATACGTCCGACATCTGTGGCCTCCCGGCCCACACTAACTCCAGTTCCCCCACCGCGCAGGAGGATGACAGTGTAACCAATAGTTTGCTAAAAGAGAGCAAGGTAGCAAAATCAGCTAAACTTCCATCTTCGAGGTAACACTGTCAGTGCTCCACGAGTGCTACGTAGCTGTATGTGGCGTCATTGTGTAGCGATTTCCACCTAGTTTTCAGCGCAATACAGTTCCTTTCATACTGATGGTTGATATAGCAGTCAGAACGGCCTGAAAAGGCCCAAAACGGCCACAGAGGGCCCGCTAGACAAGGGTTAAAAAGGGGGCTGGATACCCACCTTCAGACACTATAGTGCGTTTAAAAGAATTGAAAAATGTTCACAATCGTGGCCGGAGAGGAGGTAGGAATGTCCCCAAGCGAATTCCTATCATAAAAACACACAAAAAAGTACCTAAAAAAGTGACAGTAGAGAAACCATACGCACATTTTGAGGTTCCCCGTATTTGGTATAACCTCCCATCGCTGCTACTGTCCAATGTCACCTCTTTGTGCAATAAACTCGACGAACTTATTGTGACAGTTAAACAAATTAGTGCTGATATTGTAGCAGTTACTGAAGCATGGCAAATCACCCCAGAAATATGCGTGATACAAGACTATGACCTCTTTCACCAACTTCGGACAGAGAGGAGGGGGGGAGGAGTAGCTATTTTCGCCCGGAAACAGCTGTGTGCATCTCACCTGGATATTGAGGTCCCGGAGGGAATCGAAGCACTCTGGGTGAGAGTTAATCCCCCCTCCCAGCCTCGTCACACTGCCTCCATTATCTACTGTGTGATCTACCACCCACCATGCTCACCCACCGGCCCCGCACTAATCAACCACATCATTGATACATGTGATGATCTCAAACTCCAATTTCCATCATCCAAGATGGTGGTTTGTGGGGATTTCAATGAACTAGACACCTGTGAGATTCAAGAACAGCTGCATCTTTCACAAATTGTTCACTTCCCCACCCACAACCACAACACTCTTGACCTTATTTTGACGGACATGGATGAGCAGTACCTCCCACTTGAACCTTTACCTCCTGTGGGATGCAGCACTCATCTCTCTGTGTTCTGGTCACCTGCCCCTACCACCTCCCATCAACAGATCCCCGTCATCCGGACCTACCGACCAACGCCAGACTCTGCAATGCGGGGGTTCGGGCAGTGGTTGGTTCATTACCCGTGGACGGAGGTTCTCACTGAAGAAGATGTTAATGCCAAATGGGACAACTTTGTATCTACCACCACCGAAGCCTACCACCACTTCTTCCCCACCAAGAGGACCAAAATGCACCCCTCTGACGTCCCATGGATTACTCCTCGGATCAAGAGACTGATGCAGAATCGGAACAAGGCCTTCTACACGGACAACAATCGCTACAAGGACCTGTGCAACATTGTGATAAGGGAAATCCGTTGGGCGAAGAAGTCCTACTACCCTACAAAGATTCATCATTTAAAACAAACCAATATCAGTCAGTGGTACTCTAAAATTAAGAATCTTTGTGGCTTAAGTAGTGGGACTCCTTCGATCCCCTGTGTTTCCCATGTCCCTCGTGTAGATGCACCTGAACTGATAAATAATCACTTCTCTACCATCTGCCAAACCCTCCCCAAACTAGACCGCACCAACCTCCCTGCCTTCCTCCCATCCCCTTCCCCCCCAGTAACTGTTCAAGAATTTGAAGTGGCCAAAAAGCTTTCCAGTTTCAAATAAAAAAGATCAACAACCCCAGTAGACCTACCCATGAAAATATACAAAGAATTTTCGGTGGAATTTGCCACCCCCCTTTGCTCGATAATTAATGCCTCCTTAAGGCAAAGTAAATGCCCTGCAGACTGGAAAACTTCATACGTCACTCCAATCCCCAAAACCCCCTCCCCACATTCTCTTAATGAACTCAGACCAATTGCCATTACGCCCATCCCTAGTCTAATCTGTGAGGACTTTGTATTCACCTGGGCTTACTCACAAATCCGTCACTTGATAGATCCCCAACAGTTTGGCAACGTAAAAACCTCCTCCACCACTCACTGTCTTATTAGCTTCCTAGATTATATTTACACAAATCTTGAGAAGAGAAAGACTTCCCTCGCCCTTGCCTTTATTGACTTCAGGAAAGCATTTGACCTTGTTGACCACACCATCATCATGAACAAGGCCATAAAGTTGGGGCTACATCCTACCCTGGTTGCGTGGTTGACCGACTTCCTTAGTAACAGACGACAAGCAGTGCGATACCAAGGCTTCATCTCCACCTTCCTAGACATCACATGTGAAGTCCCACAGGGCACAAAGATGGGGCCTCTATTGTTCCTCATCTTGATTAATGATGCCTTAAAGGACACCCCATTCCACTGGAAGTACGTGGACGACACGACAGTCGGCATTACTGTCGATAACACCTCCCCTAACTATGACCCCCTACAAGACATCCTCGACCGTCTTCAAGCCTGGACCACAGACAATCATGTGACTATCAATCATGACAAGACAGTGGTCATGCACATCAACACTTCCGTTACCGACCTTCCTCCACCCACTGTCACAATTGGTCCTCATCCCCTTCAGCTTGTTGAGTCCACCAAACTCCTCGGAATCACTGTGGACAACAAACTGAACTGGAAGAAACATGTAACTACCACAGTCAGGACCGCCACTTACAAGTTGTTTATGCTAAGGCGGTTGAGATCCCTGGGGGCGCCGGAGAATGAGCTGAAGAGTATATATAACACCTTCATACTCCCTAAGCTCACCTACGCCTCTCCCGCCTGGTCCTCCTCTCTAACCCTAACACAACAACGTCAACTGGAGAGAGTTCAGAGGAGGGCATGCAGGATCATCCTGGGAGGCACATATCCAGGGTACGAGGAAGCTCTCACCACCCTTAGCATACCTGCACTTTCAACCCACCACTACAACACACTCAAACAGTTTGCATCTAAGCTGCTTGTTCACCCACGACACAGAAACTTACTTCCACCAGACGCCCCTAGACCAACATGTGCAGCTCGTCATTTCAACACACTCCAACCAATAAGAGCAAGAACTGACAGATATAAAAATAGTCCTATCCCAACCATTGTTAATATTATTAATAATGTGTAATAATGGCCTGTCACACCATATATACGCGCCCACCTTTAATAATGTATGCATAAGTGTGTGTGCGTGTGTGTATTAGAATATAATTATGTATGTATTTGCTTGAGTTTGTTTATGTATATGTGTATGTGTATATGTATCTATGTATGTACAGTATATGTGTATGTATGTGTGCGTATATGTGTATGTATGTATGCGTTATTTATGTATATATATATGTGTCTATAGTGTATACTGTTTGTGGTTCGAGCCCGGCTGAGAGTATCAGATAGGATAAGAGAAGAGCATATATGCATGTAATGTGCATATATTTATGTATATGTATGTCTGTGTGTATGTGCTGTCAATGGTTCGAGCCCGGTTGAGAATATAAGGTATATAATATATATATGTACTGTACGTGTATTTATACGGTCATATGCACATATGTATGTAAATATACGTACATATGAGCGAGAACATATTGCTTACTAGCGCAACTTCTGATTATAAATCTATGCATAAGCATTATCTATTATTAAGTGTTCGCGTATCTTCATCCATGTATTTCCACCCTTAACAATAGAACGCCCAGCTTTTCCATATTTCGCCTTCTGTCACACACACACACACACACACACACACACACACACACACAGGGGGGCAGGGAACATCCATATTTTCAAGAAAAAATTGGATAAAAAGTAGACTGAGAGACGGGACAACACGAGCTTAGCTCAACTCCTGTAAACTACAATTAGGTAAATACAATTAGGTAAATACACACACACCTACACTACCGAGGATTAACCTCCCATTGTAGTAGGCTGTACCTGACCATACCTGTACAGACCTGAATTGCTGCACCCTCTTTACCCTTCAACTCTTTACCCTGACCCTACCAAAACAGTTTCTGTATGTATGTATGTTTGTGTGCATACGTGAGCATTTGTGTATACGGACATGTGCACACTTACTGCATGTTCTTATGTTCCTATATATGTATGTATATGTATGTGCGCACGTACGAGTATATACGTATGTTCTGTATATGAGTAAGTAAATAAATCATGACCTCTAACCTCTGTACCTCAAAAACGACTAGAGTAATCGAGCTAATATTTCTACCATTTGATAAGAGTCAGCCAAGGAATATATGTGGACATTTGCAGCCCATTTGCTCCAGCCCTTTTTGAGTTACAGAGGATAGAGGTCATGATTTCTCGCCTACTTACAGCGAATAGACTATAGTATTAGTCTGTATACCATGCTTACCCCCATCCAGTCATATATCTCCCCATGACAACTACTCTTATAATGATAGAATATCTATACATATACATATATATATTTATTCTACGTGGATGAGGGAGACAAAAGGCAAAATTGTCTGTGATGAGTGCCTCCCCCAGAGTTGAAAGAGTGACAGGGCCAAAATCAAGGAATGTACGAGCCAAAATACACTCCCTTAAGGGGAGGCAGACCGTTTTTGTGGACCCCCTTCTCCCTAATGTTTAGCCCCACTAGTTTTGAGATTATAAGCCCATTAGTTTGGCGATTTTATCACCTTTCGCCCCATTTTGTGTTCAATTTTAAGACCTTTCGTGTCATTTAGGTATCTATTATTTCCTGGCGAGCGATAGCGAGCCTGCAATTTTAAGAGAAGCCGGCCTTCGGCCGGGACATTTTTCTACCGAAATATGTACAAATTTATCTTGAAATCGTCTAGGGGGTGTTTTTCTAAGCTTGATGGAGGTCTAGGGAGGAAACTAAAAAAATATATGAATAAATGAATTAATTGACCAAACAAACGGTCAGCCTCCCCTTAACCCTCTGACTTCCCAAAATCCCTTCCTAAACTACCGGTAATTATAATCGTCGACTCATGGCCAGAATGAAAGAAATAATTTCGTCTTCAAACACTGAAGGGGGTAAGGGAGCCCACCTCTCTTTTTTCTCTCAATCTCTCCCTCTCTCTTTGGCTTGTATCTATTCGGCCCCATTCAGCCCACTGTTTTAAGACGTTTACCCCCATCCAGGTGTCAATATTTTCCTGGCGAGCGGTAGTGAGCCAGCATACTGTATAGATATTTTTGTTTTGACAGCAAGCTAAATTTTTATATTTTTCGACAGAAAAATGTTTCCAGCGAAGCCGGATTTCTCCATACAATGTTGGCTTGCTATCGCTCGCCAGGAAGAAATCGACACCTGGATGGGGATAAACGTCTTAAAACAGTTGGTTTATTGGGGCCGACTGGATACAAGCCACATAAATAGAGAAAAGGAGAGAAAGGGGAAAAAATAAGCAGGTGACCCCCCCTTAATAATTTTACAAAGTTTATGAGCAAGGTTGTCGAGGAATTATTTATTTTGACTGTACATTATAGATTATGAAATAATTATCTATATTATTTGTGGATGACATTATTGAAGGTACCTCAATATACCAACATATTTGAATAATTATTATTTATCCTTTAGCAAAAAAAAAAAAAAATATATATATATATACATATACCGGTATATATATATATATATATATATATATATATATATACCGGTATATCTAAATAAATAAACAAACAAAACATAAAATATGTAATAATAATCATTATTTTTATTATAATAATAATAATAATGAACATAATACTAATAACAATGTAAAAAAAAAAATCAAAATCTTGCAGATATTATATTTGTCATAGTATATTATTTATTTGTATTTGTGTATTGCGATTGTGTCTTGTCGTCTGGCAATAGATAGATAGATAGATAGACATAATATTGTATGCATTCTTTATATACCTGGATATAAAACAATCACGCAAAGTTAATTAAAATGCAGCTGAATGAAACACTGCAACGGCATTCATGTTAAAATATAACCTCTCATATTTGTTTTCTCTTCCTGTCTGTTTGTCTGTCTCCCTCTCTCTCTCTTATTCACCTGTATTTACTTTTGTATGTATGTATGTACAGTTCATATATTTCATTTATATTTATACACCCTCCCTCCCTACCCCACATCCCCCTCCCCCCAATGTTAGGTCGTTGGGAAGGGTATTGCTATATTTGCAAACAACCGCACCCCCCCCCCCCCTGTCCCGTGTAAGGTCCTTGGTGAGGGTGTTGTTATATATTCCAATAAAGGTTGGTGGTGTTGGTGTAATTTTTCCAGACCCGGAGTTTTAGTCATATGTCAGTGTGTCAAATATGTTGTGTGTGCTCGATATGATATTAAATTGTGTCTGTTTGCATGGGAGTAAAATGCAGCATCATTGCCCATCTCAGCCAATGAGGGCGGCGCGGGGCTAGGTAATTAATCAGGAACGCTATATTGCATCCGCTAATTAGCCCTGCTGAGTGTGTGTGTAAAATATAATAATAGTGTTATATCAGATTCTATGATATGAGCCAGTTTAGGTGCTTATGTTCTGAGTGGGGTGTCCCGAGTTCGAATCCTGGGAGGACCATATGCTTTCATTAGTTTATTCAAGTACATTGGTGTTTGTAATTGATGATTGATGTTAAGAAAGGGGTGTTAAGCCAGTATAAGAATCGCCGCCTCATCACCTCCCAATCCGAAGATGATTAACAACGATGCAAGACAACCACTGCCTGTGATCCTACCTCCCCTCCCATACATCACGCCTCTACCTGACACCCAGGAGAAAAAAAAACACCAGTATGGCAGCAACAACGCAGTCACCAAGCTCCATAGAAAATGGAATAATGCAGTCACCCCTACCACCCAACTCCATAGAAAATGGAACAACGCAGTCACCCCTACCACCCAGCTCCATAGAAAACGGAATAACGCAGTCACCATTACCACCCAACTCCATAGAAAATGGAACAACGCAGTCACCCCTACCACCTAGCTCCATAGAAAATGAAACAATGCAGTCACCCCTACCACCCAGCTCCATAGAAAACGGAACAACGCAATCACCCCTACCACCCAGCTCCATAGAAAACGGAACAATGCAGTAACCCCTACTATCCAGCTTCATAGAAAATGGAACAATGCAGTCACCCCTACCATCCAGCTCCATAGAAAACGAAACAATGCAGTTACCCTTACTACCCAGCTCCATAGAAAATGGAACAATGCAGTCACCTCTACCACCAAGCTCCATAGGAAACGGAACAACGCTGTCACCCCTACCACACAGCTCCATAGAAAACGGAACAACGCAGTCACCACTACCACCCAGCTCCATAGAAAACGGAACAATGCAGTCACAACTACCACCCAGCTCCATAGAAAATGGAACAACGCAGTCACCACTACCACCCAGCTCCATAGGAAACGGAACAATGCACTCACCCTTACCACCCAGCACAACAAAAACCAAGGACCCCTCTTATTTGTACTACCAGCCCTACTACCTCTGATTACACCTTTACCCGACACCCCAGAGAAGATAGGGCAAAGGTATGGTCAGGTCATTAGAGTAGCTGTAGCCCGATAAAATACCTCATTCGCCGAGCTGTGGAACTCTGTGATCAATGAGAAGGTGACCTGATGGCACCCTAACTGTACACTAGAAAAGAAGAAGCAGACGAAGAGGAAAAGAAGCCCGGTTCCTCCCCAGCCCGATACCCTGGGTAAATCTATCTCTCTGAGTTAGGAGCAAGAGTATAATTTAGCTATTGCTGTTCTCTTTCTATGAGATCCCTTGTCATAATTAAACTCAACCAATCCACACTCTATCCCTTGCCTTAAGAACTAAAAATATAATTATGTATTGTATATTGCATAGAAGTCTCCGTCTATTAAACAGGGTGTCAAACTAAAGCCAAGTTCATTATTATTACCATGTTTTATTGTTTATGCAAAGAAAAAATTATGGTTTATAATTCAAATTATGTCTTTGGAAGTGATAAAATTACCAAAACAATGCTATTTCGTGTTATTTTTGTTGTATTCCTTTTCATATTCATTCAAGTCTTCAAACAAAATTACTTCGGTTTGACACCCTCCGTCTATATTACCAAGTATATAGATATCTATTTCATTAACGTCATATATCATTTCCCCTGTGTTATGTTTGCTCTCAGTTGTAACGTATAAATAAAGCCTTGTATACCGAGACCTTGTACTCTGTTCTAGTATTTTTATCCCAGTCAATATAAGACACGTCGCACCTGTAAAATTAGCCTTGAGGGGAGATTTCCACTTAAGGTATTTTTTATTCTGGACCCATTTCTCTCTCATGTTTATCTCCATTGTTTTTGAGATTCTAAGACGTTCGCCCTATTTGTTTTGCGATTTTAGGAACTTTCGCCCCTTTTTTTTATTTTAAGATCTTTCGTGCCATTTAGGTGTCGATTTCTTCCTGACAAGCAAAATCGACGAGCCTGTAATTTAAGAGGAACCGGCCTTTGGCCGGGAAATTTTTCTATCGAAAAATGTACAAATTTATCTTGAAAGAGGGTCTAGGGGTGCATATTTTAAGTTTGATGGAGGTCTAGGGAACAAACTAAAAACCTCCCCTTAAAGAATGGCAGGTACGCAGGCTTTTGAATAGAGGTAATCAATGTTGTAAGTGTTGTTCCCTGCACTTCTAACAGCATAGTGGAGTAACCCTCACTGCTATATTAACCCTCATCTAGCTTCTTTTTTTTTTTTGGCTATTTTGGGCATATTAAGGCCCTCCTGAATGATCAATCAAGTATCTGCATGAAAAGAAATGTATTCAGCAAAAGACTAGGCGCTACAAGCTTCAAAATGAGACCAGAACGAGCTACGTAGCACTCGTAGTTTTCATGCAGTGCTACCACTAACATGGGAGTTTAGCGTATAGCGGCATATTTTTTCCAGCTACCCTCACTACTGGCTACACTGCCGGCCTCTCGAGAACAGAGGGAGCGTGAGTCAGTGGGCGGCGGTAAGCCCTGGGTGTCGGCCGTGTGGCCTGCTGCGCTCCCGGCTATTTGCACTCGATTTTAACCCTTTAAAAGCCTTAATAATGCTCCTAACTTGCTGCTTTTTAGATACAGACTTAAGTCGGGCCCCGCTCTTTAAGTGTTAAAGTGGCCATACTGCAAGGTAAGACCACACTACAGACAGGTTTATACATACAGTATACGTGTAACTCACGTTGTATACATAGACTCATTTTGAGAATACAATTATATTTGCTATTATTATTTAAATTCCTTATAAATGTCAAAAGTTGGCCACTATACGAGTGTTCAATGATGGTTTAGCTATATTATATATATATATATATATATATATATACTCCAAGCCGCACTCGAACCTCCGATAGTCAGGACAAATGTCCAAGGTTTAATCCACTACACCACGGCATGATAAAGGAGACTTAACCATTACCTGTTTATATTAACCCCCTCCGACTCATTTGACACGATCGCGTCATAATATTATGACGCTTTTGCCAAAATACTCATATGACATGATCGTGTCATATGAACTTATCTTAACCCCTTTAGACTCATATGATGCAGAGGTTGCCAGATTAGCAATAAGAAATTGAGTTCTCTCACTCTTATAATTACCTCTCCAAAATTAGTTTTCTGCCCACAGCTAACTCAAAGACAACTGCAGAGGTTGAAGTAACTAAACTAAAGGTTTGTAAATATCCCTGATGGTAATAAAGGCTTTAAAGTATCCCTAATATGCTCAAAATTGCGTCATATGTCGGACAGGGTTAATATCTCTCTAATAAGTTATTTGACGCTCTAGCGTCATATTGAGCTCAGTAAGTTAGGTAAGTTAGATCAAAATCTGTCGAATGGTGGCAACCCCAAGTTCCTCCGACTTCTAACGGTCCCTCAGTGAGATTTTGACAGCTGTGGGGATAATACTGTGTCGTCCGCCTCCTCCTCAGTAAGTTAACTATTCCAGTCTGGGGGGGTTAAGGAGTTAAGAATAGACACATGCGCTCCTAACACCTAACCCAACACCGCCCCGAATCACCTAGACCTGTGATCCAATAGCCCAGACCACATCCAGGTAAATAGCACCTAACACCTTGTCCCCATTACCGTCAACCAGCAACACAAGTGGGTCGGGGATCGATAAGGGGGGAGGGGGGGGCCGCAGGTAGTAGGTGCGGGGCAGGTTAATTGATTAGGAGTGGTCCCTTGATTAGTAGTGCTGGCCCACCTCCTAAAGTCACCCTTTAATTTTGTATTATACATATATATATATATTCAAACTTATTCCCTCTTGGGCATAGGCTGAGAGCCTGTACATTCAACGGTGAAGCCCGTGAGGTATGGTTCCAGTCTAGGGAGTGAGACATGTGACTTAAGAGCTTCAACGAGCCTTTGCCATCTTGACTTCGCAAGATGCTTGGTTGCCCATTCACGGCTCGAACCAGCCCCATCTCTGGAGTTTCCTCACCTTCCTGTTTCACTGTCTCACCCCCTAGACTCGGACTCTCACTCTCAGAACGCTATCCATTGCGTAATGAACTCACTAGGCATTGCCCCTCTGTAGCATATTGTAAATATAGGAATATTCATACAGTGCTATTTAATCAGTGAATGTATATAATCAGTGAACACTGAGGGTATTAATTTGGCGTTTCGGTGCGCTTTGTGGTAATGCTCTGATAGGTACAGCACAAACTCCATCCCAATATCTTCCCATTGATAAATCGGAATTCGAATCCGGGACCATTATATTACCAGTCCAGTGGCAAGACCACTCCACCACACCTTCTCTATTTGATACCAGGGTTGGAGGCATTTTTAAACCTCTTCCGATTCGCTCCATTACTTTGGAGATTCTAAGACGTTTCACCCCATTAGTTTGACAGTAATTATGTGGTTCACCCAATTCAGGTGTCGATTGTTTTATGTGTGAGCAAGGCGCTTAACCCAATTCAGGTGAAAACAAAAAATCCTGGGCGACCGATAGCAAGCCTGTAACTATAGAAGCAATCAACCTTCGGCCGATATATTTTCTATCGAAAAATGTACAAATTTAGCTTGAAGGGGGTCTGGTTGGGCACATTTTTAGTTTGAAGGAAGTCTGGGAAGGTGTTTTTGTTAGTGGTTTTAAAGTACGGGAGTTAGAGAGTAGATATTAAATATATTATTATAATTATTATTATTATTATTATTATTATTATTATTATTATTATTATTTGTATTATTATTATCATCAGTATTATTATTATTAATATTATTATTATTATTATTATAATATGTAGTAGTAGTAGTTGTAGTAGTAGTAGTAGTGGTACTTTTTATTATATTTAGTTTTATTTTCTCAGCTTGGATCAGTGTGACAGAAATAGATGAGCAGTCACTCACAACACGAACCAAAGAACTACCTAATACCCGTCCTTTAAGGGGGAGGTACCGGTACTCGCTTTTTCTGGACCACCTTCTCCCTCATGTTTAGATCCATTTATTTTGCTATTTTAAGATGTTCGTTCACTAGATTGGCGATGTTGATATCTTTCACCCCATTACTTTGTCAATATTAAGACCTTTCGTGCCGTTTAGGTGTCATTTTCTCCTGGCGAGCAATCGCGAGCCTGTATTTTTGGAACGAATCGGCCTTCGACCGGGAAATTTTTCTACCGAAAAATTTACAAATATATCTTGAAAGGGAGTATAGGTGGTGTTTTTCTTAAGCTTGATGGAGGTCTAACGAGGAATCTCAAATTTAAATAATAAATGATTAAGTATCCCCCAAAAACAAGCACTAGCCCCTTAACCTGCGGAGGGTGTACTCTCTCTCTCTCAGCATCCATCACTGCCCGTCAACCTATCATTGCTGCTACACTCAGGGCTACACTATAGAATATATATATAATGTATATAATTATTATTATTATTTATTTATTTTCATTTTTTTTGGGGGGGGGGGGGTTTGCTTTTTTTTCCCGAAGACCCTCTATAACCTAGAAATAATACCTCACTGGACTCCCTTCAAGCAAAACAAAAATATGCTCCCCGGAATCGGCCTTCTGCCGGGACATTTTTCTATCGAAAAATTTACAAATATATATTGAAGGAGGGTCTTGGGGATGTTTTGTTAAGCTTGGGGGAGGGCTAGGGAGGAAACTAATAAAACATAATAAACAGATAAATAAATTAGAAAATCTATACGTCCATCCCCCTTTAACAAATATTGACAAACCTGACATAGGTGCCTTACATATGTATGGCTAAAATTATAATAGGCCTACTTATAAATTATAATAGGCCTACTTATAAATTATAATAGGCCTACTTATAAATTATAATAGGCCTACTTATAAATTATAGTAGGCCTACTTATAAATTATAATAGGCCTACTTATAAATTATAATAGGCCTTTATAAATTTAAAATGAAAAAAATAGTGAATGAAAAAAAGGTGAAGGGTGTATAATTATGCATCCAAACTCTATTGTTGATCATTATGGATTCAATGTTAATATAAATTGTACACCTGTTAAATTATAATAATTAATGTTACAGTAGCTTCCATTGGTACTAATCGGATTACCTCAGTAAAACATTATATATAAATAATTGTCTGTGTCGTGTTTATGTACATACTGTATATATATATATAGTCCTATTCCTGTTTGGGGCTTCAACATAATGATATTCATGTGTTGTAAGTCAAGTGTAATTACTGAGGCACACACCACACACTATACATCATGTAGTGTCTATATTCCCAACCTATAATATCCTCCATAAAATATTCCAATAATGTCATAGAGGTATCTTACAGTATATTGGCTATCTTTTATTAGTAGTTGTCGATATACCTTTCTCGACCTAATAGCTCTCCGTGAATATTCCATAGAGGCGATCGTTTAGTCAATACACGCCCACACACACATACACACACACTCATGCCTACACACTCACATACTCATGCCTACACACTCACACACACACACTCATGCCTACACACTCGCACACTCAAACGCCACAAACACACTCAATCATATGCCCGCACACTATCTCTCAAACACACACACTCACCCCCCCCCCCCCCGCCCCCACACACACACGCACGCACACACACGCACACACACACACACACACACACACACATCTCCCTGAATCTTTTATGGGTCTAGATGCCGCTTACATTTCCATAAGTGAACGTATTTGGCAGGCGCGGTGTTGCTTACATTTATTACCATTCGCGAGGCCATCACTAGGTTCTCTCTGGCCTTGGAATTCTTAGACGTGTTTGGTGGGTGTACGGTGGCGCTAATAAGTCATGTCCCAGCTGTCATTACGTTTGACTCGCTCTGTGCTGTATTAATGTATGTCAGATGTTGAATAGGGTGGGTAAGTGTAGGAACATGTTTGTATGTTTCACTCGATGTGAAGAAATCAAGATTAGATATTGCTGATATCAATTATTGATCATAACATACTTGGTGCCGAAACATCACTTAACCCGTGGAGCCCTGGCTAGTTTTGTAATGTTTGCGCACCAGAACCCGGCCGGTTTTCAAAAAATTTGTTTATTCCAGAAACAATAGCGAATGGGTTAGGAATGAAGGAAAAACCACGAAAAACCGCTCAAAAAGCTTAAAAAATGGTCCTACAGAGCCCCCGAAAACGGATTTTACAGGAGTACAAAATTGAAGGCAATTATCCCAAAAAAACAGGTTATTGCGCGCTCGCGCGCACGCACGTGGACTTTGAGAGTTTTCAACCATCGGCACGGTTGCGTGGGATATGTACACAGTTCCCATACAAATCTGAGCCCTCTTGAGCGGCTACAGCTGAGGTTACGGTCGGCGCAATTAGGGTGACGCGTCAGGCGCGTCTCTGGGGCTGTGCGTTACATACATCGCCGACGCGTCAGACGCGTCGCTGGGGCTGTACGGGTTAATGAAAGAAAATATATTATTGGAATTGAGTGTTATTTAAGGGAGCCCACCTCGCTTTTTTTCTTTTTCTCTCCCTCTCTCTTTGGCTTGTATCCATTCGGCCCCATTCAGCCTACTGTTTGAAGATGTTTACCCCCATCCAGAAGTCAATATTTTCCTGGCGAGCGGTAGCGAGCCAGCATATATATATATTTGTGTT
Organism: Paralithodes platypus; assembly: GCA_032716605.1. Lineage (NCBI taxonomy): Eukaryota > Metazoa > Arthropoda > Malacostraca > Decapoda > Lithodidae > Paralithodes > Paralithodes platypus. Next base: position 16,585,921 of record CM064546.1, on the reverse strand, counting down.
TCGACAGCAAGCTAAATTTGTAAATTTTTCGATAGAAAAATGTCTCCGGCGAAGCCGGATTTCTCCATACAATACTGGCTCGCTATCACTCGCCAGGAAGAAATCGACACCTGGATGGGGATAAACGTCTTAAAACAGTTGGCTGAATGGGGCCGAATGGATTCAAGCCAGGGAAAGAGAGAAAAGGAGAGAATGATAAAAAAAGCCGGTGACCCCCATTAACCCATTCAGTACCAGGGATATCCTTCTTGTCATATTCTGGAAACTATTAGACGATTTTACTCAGCTTAGGAAGGGCCTCTAGTAATAATAAGGCTTTACACTCTCTCAACCAACCCTTTTAACCACCACAGATGTAGGTTTCTGATGGATAGAAGGTATGATGAATTTGGTTGTATGTATTTATATATGCAATACAAACATATTTTGTCTCGTAATTCTGCTAAATATCGATATAAAAAACTCCAACTTCCTTATATCTTGAAACTCGCAAGTTGTCAATTTAACTGCTATTCCGCTAGATCTAGAGGTATTTACTTCGATCTAAAGGCCCATTAATTGTTACATCTAGCGACATGAATTCTAGCGATATTCTGTAGATTTGAGCCATTTTAGAGCTATATTGTAAGGATTTGGCTCTTATTCTATCGATTTTCGGCATTTGTCAACTCTTACATCTAGCAACATGAGTTATAGCGATATTCTTTAGATTTGAGCCATTTTAGAGCGATATTTTAGAGACTGTGGCATTATTCTAGTGATTTTCGGCATTTATTTACTATCTAGCGGACTATCTATGGGACTTGATTTGGTAACACTGGGCCCCTGTATATATGTGAGTGTTTGTATCAATTTGTTTGTGTTGACAACCTTGTTCTTATTGTACGTCGCTGTTAACTGGCGGGGATATAATAGGTTTGTTTGTGACTGTAGTGTTTGTGTTATGTAGGTTATGTATGGTGTTTCTAGTCTCTCAGTGGGGATCGAACCATCGACCATCAGGACGATAGCCGACGCTTTAATCAATTACACCACGGCAGTCTATATATACAGGGTGTTCAGAAAACATGTGTACAAAATTAAATGGGTGATAGGGAACACAGAATTAAACATTTTGTACTCCATGGAGGTATGTCCATAAATGCTTCCTTGCGGTGCTACAGGGTAGACAGTTTCAACGTAATTTCCCTAAATTTGTACCCTAACTTCTCTGTGAGTAATCCCTTTACATACAAACATGGTAATTTAATGTACACAACAGTATGCCATAAGACATCTTCGTTCAGTAAACAGTTCTGACTGATGATTAATGATTGTTAATCTTCTCTTCAATTTAATGTTCTTTTGTGTTTGCAGTGTACTGACATTAATAAAGTAATGTTCATACTGTTGTGTACATTAAATTACCATGTTTGTATGTAAACGGATTACTCACAGATAAGTTAGGGTACAAATTTAGGGAAATTACGTTGAAACTGTTTACCCTGTAGCACCGCAAGGAAGCATTTAAGGACATACCTCCATGGAGTACAAACTGTTTAATTCTGTGTTCCCTATCACCCATTTCATTTTGTACACATGTTTTCTGAACACCCTGTATATATATATATATATATTTTTTTTTTTGTTATTGTTTTTTTTTTTTTTTTTGAGAAGGGTTATTGTGTGTTTGAGATTACATGTGTTCTTGTAGAATTTCCGGATAATTTAGAATATATTAGTTTATGTATTTTGTCTGTGCTGCATGTGTGTTGGGGTACGTTGTGTAGGTTACATATAATTATGTTGTTTGTGTTACTTTTGCGTTATTTTAAATACATTTTGCGCATGTAGTGTATGATTGGGAATAGGTTTGCTTGTTGTAGTGCGTGTGTGTGTATGTTCGTGTAGTATATACTTGTGAAAAGGTTTGCCTGTTGTAGTGCGTGTGTGTTGTATGTGTGTGTCGTGTATGTTTGGGAATAGGTTTGCTTGTAGTGCGTGTCTGTATGGTCGTGTAGTATATACTTGTGAAAAGGTTTGCTATTTGTAGTGCGTGTGTGTTGTATGTGTGTGTCGTGTATGTTTGGGAATAGGTTTGGTGTTGTAGTGCGTGTGTGGTGTATGTGTGTGTCGTGTATGTTTGGGAATAGGTTTGCTGTTGTAGTGCGTGTGTGTTGTATGTGTGTGTCGTGTATGTATGGGAATAGGTTTGCTTGCTGTAGTGCGTGTGTGTTGCTTGTGTGTATGTTTATGTAGTGTATGTTTGGGAATAGATATGTTGATATTTGCGACTATCAGGTGCGTTTGAATATCATTAACTGCGAATATAGTGCCTGGCTGTTGCGTTATATGGGGAGTTGGTTATGTAATATTTTGTAGTATTCATATTTACGCTGTTTTGAATCGTGTTGCGTGTGTTTTGTGTGTGTTTACGAATGGATATGCAGTTATTTATGACTTGAGGCACTTTTGAATAGGTTTGCTTGTGTGTTGTGTATGTGTGTTATGTAGACACGTGTATTTTGTAATTTGGGAATTGTTTTGAGTGGATATTGTATGTTTGGGATTGTATATGCAGTTCTTTGTATTTTTCCAGATGATTTTGAGTATATATATTTGTGTAGTGTGTGTGTGTGTGTGTGTGTGTGTGTCATTGTGTCTGTGTGTGTGTGTGTGTGCGTGTTACAGTGTGTCTGTGTTTTTTTGTTGTAGTGTGTGTGTGTGTGTGTATCAGTGTATGTGTGTGTGTGTATAAGTGTATGTGTATGTGTGTGTGTACTGTTAGGTGACCCCTTATATTTGGCTGGTCACAGTACGTTCACCACTAACAGACCGGTTGACAGTGTAGCCTATGGAGAAAGTTGTGTACTGCACATGGAGAGAGTTTCCACATTGTACCGTATATACCCATACTTCACTATAGTGTTTATACTGTTAGGGCAGCGCAAGGGGAAAATATCGCGCACACACACACACACACACATACATAGCCTACACACACACATACATAGCCTACACACACACATACATAGCCTACACACACATATATATATACACACACACACACACATGCACATACACACATACACTCCCACTGATATACATTTTTTTTTTGTTTTTTTTTAAATATAAGGTCCCACCCCTTTCCCGCACTGATAAATACACACACACACACACATACACAAGGGGAGGTGTGGTGGAGTGGTCTTGCCACTGGACTGGTAATCCAATGGACCCGGGTTCGAATACCAATTTATCAATGGGAAGATATTATTGGTATGGATTTTGTGCTGTACCTAGTATCAGTGCATTACCACAGCACACCGAAACACCAACACAATACCCTCATTGTTCCCTGATTAAATTGCACTGTATGAATACTCTCATATTCAAAATATGCCACAAGGGGGCAATGCCTAGTGGATTCATTGCTCAATAGGTGGCATTCTGAGAGTGAGGGTCCTAGTGAAACACGGAGGCGAAGCAGCTCCAGAGATGGGGCTGCTTCGAGCCGTGAGTGGACAACCAAGCTCTAAGTGCTTCACATGCCTCACTCCCACGACTGTAACAAAACCTCACGGGCTTTACCTTGTTGAACGGTTGAACGTAGAGGCTCTCAGCATACGCCCGAGAAAGAGTAAGTTGAACCAAAACAAAAAAACACACACACACTCACGTTTACAAAAGAGTCTCCTGCACACTCCCACACAGAGCTTAAGGGGCTAGTGGCCGTTTTTTTTGGCTATTAATTCATGTATTTAGTCATTATTTAGTTTCCTCGCTAGACCTCCATCAAGCTTAGAAATACACCCTCTAGAGCCCCCTTCAAGATAAATTTGTACATTTTTCAGTAGAAAATTTCCCAGCCGAAGGCCTGTTTCTTTTAAAATTACAGGCTTGCTATCGCTCGCCAGGAAAAAATCGACACCTAAATGGCACGAAAGGTCTTGATATTGACAAAGACATAGGGCGAAAGGTCTTAACCCTCTCACTACCATATGACGCAAAGGTTTCCAGATTAGCAATAAGAAATAGAGTTCTCTCACTCTTATAATAACCTCTCCAAAATTAGTTTTCTGCCCACAGCTAACTCAAAGACAACTGCAGAGGTTAAAGTAACTAAACTAAAGGTTTATAAATACCCCTGGTGGTAACAAAGGCTTTAAAGTATCCCTAATAGGCTCAAAATTGCGTCAAGAACGTGAGACGGTTAAGATCGACAAACTAATGGAAGGAACGTTATAAAATCTCAAAACTAATATGCTAAAAATGAGGGAGAAGGGGGTCCATAAAAAGCGAGTAGTGCCCCCTTAAAGCAAGCATTGGTATTCCCATTCACTATGACCAGCATCGTTCGGGAGAAATACGGAATAGTCTCTTTGTGGTTCTGTTTTATGCAGAGAATATACAGGCAAACCCAATAATTCACCGATAACTTTGATGCTACCCCTAAATACACACACACAACACATACACATAAACACACATACACATAAGCACACTCACTCATTCATTCACTCTCATTTGCAGTCAGACTCACTCACTCACTCAGTCACTCTCACTCTCTCTCTCTCTCGACTCCAGCACTCCGGAAATATATAGAGCGACTGAAAATATTACAAGCTAAGGTTATAAAGTTTATTCCATTGAATAGAAGACTGAGTTATGAGGACTGCTTGAAAGCTGTTGACCTCTTTTCGTTGGAAACATTAAGACTACGAGGTCAGCTCATTTAATTTGTTTACTTAATGGGTTTGACAATGTGGATTATAACAAAATGCTTAGCCTCAATATGAATACAACACGAAACCAAAGCTGGAAGTTAGAATTTAAAAGGTTCAGCACTAGTAATTATTGAAAACAAATTCAGATCTGTTCTATTTGGAACAAAATTCCCTTAGAAGTTGTACACAGTTTTTCAGTATAGAAGTTAAAAGAAAAGAGTAGATAGTACCTTGCACACTCTGCAATGAGTGTAGTGCACTACACAATCTGTCTCCTTCCAGTTTGAGGATCTCCCCAGAATGGACCACAAGGTCTCTGAGTTACAAACTACCGCACTCTCACACTCAGTCTCTCTCTCTCTCTCTCTCTCTCTCTCTCTCTCTCTCTCTCTCTCTCTCTCTCTCTCTCTCACGCAATTATTACTGACCTGTATATTCATGAACACATTAAATTAACATAAGCATAAGACATCAGCATATGTTTAAATAAGACTCCTATGCACGCTGTCTCTGCATTCCCAAAGAGTTTATACATATTAAAATGCACTTCATAAATACATTATACTTATGTGTTAATTTATTATCTGTGCACAATATTTTGAGGCAATATGTACCCCATATGTGTGTATGTGTGTGTATGTGTATGTGTATAATAATAATAAATAATAATAATAAACGGTTTATTGATAATGGCAGCCGTAGGCTGAATGTACAGAGGAACAGTTTTTAGCTTAACTCTAACTTATATATTATTAAAATACCGCGAAAACGCCAGACAGAAGCCGCGCCCGTACCCCAGGAGAAACAGAAGAAAGCGAAAAGAAATACTCCAAGCCGACGAGTCGTGACACTAGAAAAAGTCACGCCAGAACAAGTCACGCCAGAACCCAAACGAAAGAGCTCACCAACAGGTCAATGCCCCAACACACCAGGTCGGGACATCAAGCATACACTAGGTCGGGACACCCAGCGTAATACCCCCACGAAGAGGAGGGTATTATTTAGCCAGCCATTCTAAAAAAAAAAGCCGGTTGAGCTCGCTTCCTTGCCATTGTATTTCGTTATGTAATATTATCGTAACCCAATATATAACCAAAATAAACCAGCGTTATGATCAACCATGTATTCTTGTGTAATTGTTTCCCCTGACTCATAATATACTCAAGGGAGATTTGAAAAGTAATAATCCATGTATTCTTGTATTATTGATTCTTCCTAACTCACAATATACTCGGGGGAGAATCGAGAAGTAATATTAAGAGAATCTTCACGACCGAAGAAATCAATGCCAGATGAATCCATTATATGCCTGTATGAAAACTTTGTTATGCAATAAGATGTGAACCTATACTTCAATAGACCCCGGAACCTTGTTTTCCACACATTTGACACACATTCTTTTTTTGACATTCTTCAACTAGTTTACTAGTTATACAAACCACACCTGCTTCTTTCTATATAAGAGTCCCCTGAAAATCCTCGTCCCCAGGTAAAATAGCGCGGGAGATCTGCCGCTCTCGCGCCCCGAGAGGGGGCGCTCCGGACGTTTAAATACCTGGTGTACACACAGGCCTACCAACACGAACCAGGAAGGTAGATACGTACACAGCCCTGTAGACACCACCATGCCGGGAGAGATTTATATATTCTTATGCCTAAAATTACTATCAACCACGATCAGTAGTAAACCCCAGCCAACACCACCACGAGAAGGAGGGAGTAAGAATAACACTGTCTCCCACGCATCGCGACGACACACCTTCAATGCACCCGGCACCACCAATCCTCCCCGAGAGCTAAAAACTCGGAATTCCTTCACTTCCCCCACTATTATTGTCTTTCAGAGTTCTATTGAAGTAACCCCGACCCCCTATGATTTTATAACTTAACCTTGATGAAGTAGCCTACTCTAGGGACATTAATTGACCTTACTCATCACGCCACCGCCGAGTATTTACCTTCTATTGAAAGAGACCTGACCAACAGTGTAAGAAGGGTTCAAGGACCCCATCTAAGAGAACTCCCCATGCTCTTACCATCTTAAAGGTACCACAGGAGTGCACTCAGTAATCCGCAATACCAGTTCAGGATTTTTGAGGAAAGTCAGGCAATTATTGAGGCTTCAAAAAAAGTTAGTCACTTAAGAAAGCTTAAACATTTCTCTCCATTCAGTTGGACTATTACGGCCTGCCGGAAAGTCCTGATACTGTCTGTAAAATCCTAAACTAGAGATCTCGTTGGACCCGGGCCTGCCTAGCTGATGTAGATACCCTACTTAGGTGGTGACTAGTGTGTCTAGTGAAGAGTGTGTACGGCCTGCCGATATCTCTTCTCAGACTACAAGTCCCCGTTAACTACCAACCCTATACTAGGGATCTCGTTGGACCCGGGCCTGCCTAGCTGACGTAGATACCCTACTTAAGCGGTGACTAGAGTGTCTAGTGAAGAGTGTGTACGGCCTGCCGATATCTCTTCCAAGACTCCTAAGTTGTCGACAGTTGTGGCTTGTCACAATAACTCTAGAGTGGGAAACTCCAGTGTCCTTGTGGATGAACTTTGTCATTGTTCGGCCTGCCGACGTGACATAGACTCCCCCGCGAGGTTTCACTTTTCTACAGTGGAAGGTAGAGAGACTACGGCCTGCCGCCCTCTCTATTAGTTCCCCGTTTTAAAGTGAACACTGCCGGAAACCCCAGTGTCCTTGTTGAGGAACTCTGTTATCGTTCGGCCTGCCGACGTGACATAGACTCCCCCGCGAGGTTCCACTTTTCTACAGGGAAAAGTAGAGAGACTACGGCCTGCCGCCCTCTCTATTAGTTCCCTGTTTCAAAGTGAACACTGCCGGAAACTCCAGTGTCCTTGTTGAGGAACTCTGTCATCGTTCGGCCTGCCGACGTGACATAGACTCCCCCGCGAGGTTTCACTTTTCTACAGTGAAAGGTAGAGACTACGGCCTGCCGCCCTCTCTATTAGTTCCCCATTTTAAAGTGAACACTGCCGGAAACCCCAGTGTCCTTGTTGAGGAACTCTGTCATAGTTCGGCCTGCCGACGTGACATAGACTCCCCCGCGAGGCTCCACTTTCTACAGTGAAAAGTAGAGAGACTACGGCCTGCCGCCCTCTCTATTGGTTCCCTGTTGGAAAGTGCACACTGCCACTCAGCACAGGTAATCTCAAAACCTCTGAGACCGCTGTGTTAGAGATAGGGCTTGGCGAGATACCCTCACGGGCACTCTGCAAACACAAGTCCTTGGTACAGTGATTCTGTGGCATCCCATATGACTGTGTAACTTATAGGTTTAAACACCGCCCCGGGTCCCCCGAACCTCTCATAAAGATCAGGGCAGACAGTAAGATCACTTCCACTGAAATTACTGCGTTCACCCGATATCGACCACATAAGACTCGATATTTAAGATCCTAGTCCGAGAGTACCTTAACCCTTCCTGCACGGGTGTTGTGACGTCTACCAGCGTTGGCAGAATCGCCTCTCGTTAGCCACTAGCGCTCGCCAGGGACATCGAAATGGGTTACAGTTATCAGAAAATGTTGTTCTTTCTTTCCTAGTAATTGCATTGTCACTGACAGTCCAGTAGTGGTCTTTGTTTTCGTCTGTGACAACGGGTTATATTTTATATCAACAGTAGTGATAATAGTACCAGCGTGGGAATGAGAAAGCCTTTCAGAGCCAGGAGGTAGTTAGTCGGCGTGTCTGGCTGTGTCATGTGGCGCCTGCTGTCTTGTGACGTATCGGCCTGTGATTGGCCGACCATCGCGCCTTTGTGGTCTCCTGTGTAACTTACCTCCTCCATGAGGGTCCCCAGGAGCTGTCCTCGTCAGGACAGGCTTGACGCGCGTGCTTCTAACATCCCTTTGCATATTCTCTCCCGATCACCACCTTTATCACTGTTTCTCTCACTCGATTCTCTCTTTCCATACTCTAACCTTTATTAACTGCACAACACTCCCCTTGGGTTCTGCATACGGTTTTCATAGACGGCCCATTGCATTGCATGTGCCGTCCTCAGAGATATTTACATGTACTTAGAATAGGTTTGAGGGTTCTTAGTTAGTATAGGTTAAGAACTTTGTGTGTCTCCATTATTGATTTAGTTTTTCTGCTCTTTTATTTAATGCTAGACTGGGATAAGGTAACTGTAGTCGTTGTCTCCGATGTGGTTACGGTTTGCTTATACCTACACGACTTCGACCGGTCCTGTGGTAGCCTGGGTTGTCTTTTCGGTTGCGTCCTTTGCGAGTGCAGCATTGTGTTGACTGAGGGTTTTGGCCTGTACCAGTTTCACACTTTGCTGCCTCTTTGCTTGTGTTTAGAGGGTCGCCAGGATAGAACCAGATACTTGTGATCTGGATCTATCAAGAGAGCCCCCTTGTCAATTAACGTAACTTAAAGGATGCAGTCTTAAGGACATTGCTAGGCTATGAGCCTGTCTTGCTCAACCCCAGTTCCTTACCTAGAGTATCCCAGCTAGACATTATTAATCGAGTAGACACTTGTTAGTATTTAATATAAGCTCTTTGATATGTGCGCATTATTATTCACAGCATTTATTAGTCTAGGTTGTTGTTGAGCCGCACAACCATAGCAGACTGTTTCGTTGATGAGGAAATACTTCTTTTAGTGTCAAGCATTGCTACCGTTGCGCATTTATAGTATTCTCGTGGCAGTTAACATTATATGTCCTATCTTTTAGTGTATTCGATTTAAACGTGTGGTGTCCTGCGTCCTGCCTTTATATAGTTCTAACACGAGCATCTTATGAGCATCAGACTTTCTTCAGAAGTTTCCAGGTCTATGCTGTAGGACTATACTTCACTTTCTTTCAGATAGGAGTGAAGAGTTTATTGTTGTTTAGAGTAACTGTATTGAAGCATCTTTTTATTGTATTATATCTTGCAGTGATTTAATTGATCTTTCCATAGATTCCTTTTTATGCATTTTAACATAACTTGCATCTTGTTTATTATCAGGCTATACCAGTGCCGGTTAGCCTGAAGTAGAGTACATTTATGCCCAGTTAAGGATACCCCGCTATCGCAGATTAACCCTGGAGGGTATAGGTGTTTTGTTCGCCGGCATATAAGTTCGAGGGTTTGGATCTAGCATACCGTTGTTGCATAGTGCCCTATTACTAGTACAATCATTGAGTGCCCTTGTTTTATTCGTAGTCCCAGTCGTAACAAATGGCGACCTTGCCTAGTATCTTATCTTAGTCGTCATAACAAATGGCGACCTTAGTCTAGGATTTAGTGAACTAAGAAATAATTGCAGGATTTTTGGACATTTGTTTTTGAGGAATATTTTGGACACGTTGGATTTTTTTTGGCAACGTAGTATAGCACTTGAGTTGTCTTCAAGCATTTTTTGAGTGAATAGTGCTACATGAGAGTTTATTTTTTGTTTTTTTTGTATAATCGTTGAGGATATCCGGTGGACACTATGTCGAACGACGGATCAGTGCACAGTGAGGACACAGTTCGGGAAGCAGGCGAGGAGGTGGAGAAGGTGGAGTTGTTAAGCGGCGTTCGGGTGGTGAACAATGAGGAGGATGCTCGGATATTTTTGGAGGAGCCTGTGTCAGCGGATCGTGTGTCGGGGCTAGACCGGTATGGACTGCAGTGTGTAGCCACGGTCTTGGGGTTTCCCGGTACTAGCGGTTTGTCGAGAAGTGAGCTGGTTGCCTGTGTGCTGGGTGGGGTGCGTGAGGGTTCGGGTGGAGCGGGAGCTGGCGCACCTTCGGCCCAGCCCCCATTCCACTCGACTCCTACCATGGCGCCCCCTTGGGCTCCGGAGCCGGGTACGTTCCCGCAGGCCGATGCCCGCTGGCGGTTGGGTATGCCTCTAGGTGATTCACGGGGTGGGTCCCCAATAGTAGCACCCCCTCCTCAGGGTTTGTCTTCCGAGATGTTGTTTCAGCTCGAACTCGCCAAACTCGAGCAGCGAAAGCATGAGTTCAGGCAGCAGCAGCGGGAATCTGAGCTTAGGATTCAGGCTGAGGAGAGAAAGGCCATACGTGAGGCTGAGTTTCAGGTTGAGGCTACGAAGTACTGTGCAGACATAGAGCTGGAGAAGTCTCAGGTCGAGTCGACAGGGCAGCATCTCGGTTCTGGGAATCGAGGTCTTGATCAGTCTTTATCGCACCTTCTTAAGTTAGTCCCTGCATTTGACGAGTCTGGTGTCACCGAGTTTTTCCTGCGTTTTGAGAAGAAGTGCCGGGAGCACCAATGGCCCAAGGTTAAGTGGGCAGCCCTTGTTTCCTCTAGGTTGGTTGGCAAAGGACTCAAGGCATATGATGCGTTGCCCTTGGAGTCTTGCATCGATTATGAGGTATTGAAGGAAGCTGTTCTGCGGGCGTACGAGTTACAACCAGAGACATATAGGTTGAAGTTTCGGGGTGTTACGAAGGGTCGTGAGTGCACTTTTCTAGAACATGCCCGGGAACTGTCTGATGCTTTGAGAAATTGGCTGAGGTCAGAGAAGGTGACGACGTTCGAAGAGCTTGAGCAGTTATTCCTTTTAGAGCAATTTTTTAAATGCACAGGCGGCGACCTGACTTTGAACCTCAAAGAGAAACAACCTAAAACTCTACAAAAGGCAGCTGAGTTGGCTGACCTGAGATTATCGCTGATTCGTGGATGCGGGTCTGCACAACGGACCGATGCAGTTAACAAGGGGCGCAACACTCCCCCCCCCGAGTCAGTGATGCAACATTTAATAAAAAAAGTGAGAGCAATGATACTAATTTTGATCCCAAACCAAAAAGCGTCCCGTTTAAGAAAGGTCAGTGCCCTTCCCCACCTCAGGGGAAGTCCAAGGATGAAGTAGAGTGTTTTAACCCTTAATTAGCGGCTCCCCACATAAGTCGAGTTAAATAAAGCTGGACTATGTGGCGGCGCTCGACATAACTCGAGTGGCAATTTCAGCACGTAATGTTGCTGAGAGAGAGAGACAAGTGGTGGCAGGAGAGTAGCGAGCGTATGACTGCTCCAGACCACCGCGGCGAACCTACTGACACGAATCTCACCTCCCTCCTACCTCTCTCACTCGCTATATAAGGAATTGTATGGGGAAAGTGCCTAATTACATGCTTTTTGCACTCGCATTGCACGGTTATTGCAAGAAAACTAGCCATCATAAAAGGATCGTTATGGTGTCATTCGAAAGCTCTGTTTATGCCCTTTCAGGGATAGATACTTGTTTTACGTTCTGGGTCTTATTTAGGCATGAAAATGATCACGTAAACAGCCCTATTTTGGCTAAAAACACCCCGCTGGGCGGTACATATAAATAAACCGCATAGGCCGCTCTTAAGGTGTTAAGTGTCATAAAAAGGGGCATTTTGTACGTTCCTGCCCTAGTAACCAACCTACAGCAGTCGTGTCTTTGGCTAACAACATTGGGGTGTCTCTGAGGTCTTCTGCGTTTACCCGGGGTGATATGTCAGATGCGGGGGCACAGCCAGTGAAGGAGTGTCCGGAAGGCTCGAAACCTGTCCGCGATGCTTTTTGCGACCATAGAGGGCGTGGCTGCGTGAGTTGGGTTGTTTGCAAGCATGGGTTGGAGTTGTTGCGTGATACAGGTGCATCCCAGACTCTGATGAAAAACTTTACAGGCCAACCTATAAACGCGGCACGGGTAGTTGTGGTGCAGGGTATTAATGCTACACGGTCATACCCGTTTGGTTCGAGTGGAGCTGGAGGTTGATGGTGTGACACGAGAGATAGATGTTGGAATCGTAGAGAAACTGCCAGTAGAGGGCGTCGACCTTCTTCTCGGCAACGACTTTGCGGTGCCTACTTCTGAGGTTCCACCCTTAGTCGTTGCCGAGAGGGCGGCCGACGTGAGTAGGGAGGGGCAGGGGTTGGTCGAGAGGTGTCAATTACAGCAGATGGCGTGTGTTGTCACCCGATCTCGTGCATCCAAGGTGTCACAGCCTATTCCTCAGTCTCTAGACCAGCGGAGGAACGGTCGGAAGGAGAAAGCTAAAGTTGGGAGAAGTTTTGTGACTTTTGATCCAGCGGCTCTTCTTGGCGACTCAGTATTAGCACCAAAGATGAGCTCCGGAGTGGCCCTAGAACCTGTCCCCCCTAGTGACATGGTAGGGCGTGATGGCACTCTGCGACAGAGTAGTTCCCAGGTGGAGGAGAGTTGTGGGAACGGAGCTATTGAACTCGAGGACGGGGAAGCATTTCATGTGAACCTGGCGAAGGAGTTTGTGAGGCAACCACCTGAGCAGCCTACTGTCCCTGTGTTGGTCTGCAGTGGCCAAGGTGGAGAAGGAGAGGGGGGCAGTAGGGCACAGGTGGAGGAGAGTTGGGATTGTCATGTCTCGGCGGAGCAGTGGGCGGGGGACACGAGTCAGGTGGCTGTGGAAGCGCTAGAGCACCTGCCTGACCAGCAGTGTGCAGCGCTCCAGCACCTGCTCGGTTCATACCCCACTGTTTGTGCCGAGCACCCAGGCCTCACAACTCATGCCATGCACGAGGTTCCGCTGGCAGGTCACTTGAGTGTTAGTCAGCCGTTGGCCTCGTTGTTTCAGTGGTTCAAGGTGGGCGACGAGGCTTTGGCATGGTTGTCAGGTCAGGGTCGACCCATGGCTGCCAAGGGTGGTGGTCAGAATGAGGACATTGAGCAGATTGGTGAGGTTCGCTGTGGAGTGGATGCACCCGGTCATCGCATAGCCTCCCAATGCTGCTCTAGTAATATGCAACAGCCCTACCATAGACCGACTGTATCTGGCCATGTCGCTGAAGGCGGTGATGCTGCGCAGGCAGATGTAGTCGCAAGGAATGCGGGGGTGCGCATGTACGGTATCGGCGGGGAAGCCTTAGCAATTATGAACTATGGGAGTGACTGCACAGGTGGTACTGATTGTCCCTCTCATGACCTGGTTGTTCTAGGGACGAAGGTGGAGAAGGAGGGAGACTATAGTTTAGAAGCTGCGGTCTCGGCTGGGATGTGGGAGGACACTAGGCATGTTGTTCTTTGAGATAAGTTGCAACCTCTTGTTCATGAGCGCCAAGAGAAGTTGTTTACTAGGCTGTGGCAGTATAAAGGAGTACAAAGGAGTACAAAGGAAATCAAGCAACAACAGTTATAGTGACCCTTCTAGGCTGCTTGTCCTCCAAAACACTGAGGATCAAGTGTCCAAACAGTGGTTTAGAGTGGGTAAGGGAACATTGGAAAGGGAACTACTGCCCTGGAACTAATGTCCGTGGCAGGATTAGGAAGTTAGTAGGGGACAGATGAGTTAGTAACTGAGGGGAGGATAAAATAAAGTTATTCATTTACAAACGCAGTAAGTCGTGGGTTTGATGCGAGATATTTGTATAGGCGAAGTTTAAATGAATCAACGGTGCTGCAGTCTATGACATCTCGGGGAAGCCCATTCCATAAGTTGACCACTCGATTGAAGAAGAAATTCTTAGCTTCGTGTGAGTTAAAAGATTTACCAATAATTTTGCAACCGTTTCCCCGCGTGTAATTAGATTGGTCGATAGTGAAGTACTTACTACAGTTCATATTGTCGATGCCTTTGATGATTTTGAACACTTGAATTAAGTCGCCTCTTAATCTGCGCTGGGTTAAAGGAAATATATTTAATTCTCTAAGACGCTCTTCGTATGGTTTGTTCTTTAGGCTAGGTATCATTTTGGTAACTCTACATTGAACTCGCTCTAGCTTGTCTATATCTTTTTGGTAATAAGGGCACCAGGATTGAACGCAGTATTCCAGAAGAGGGCGGACTAAGGAATTGTAAAGGGTTAGGATAACGTCTTTGGATTTATGCTCAAATGACCTGCCTATAAAGCCAATTATTTTGTTTGCCTTCTTAACAACTTCTGAACATTGTTGACTCGGTTTTAGGTTACTCGATATTGTTACTCCCAGATCGGTTTCTCTGTTTACATTCTTAAGCTGAGTGCCATTCATCAAATAGTTTGCTTTCTCATTTTGGTATCCGATATGTAGTTCTTTACATTTATCCGCATTGAAACTCATTTGCCAAATTTGGGCCCAACATGACAACTTATCTAGATTGTGTTGCATATCGTCAACTTGTTCTTTTGAGAGTACGCTATTTGCAATTTTTGTATCGTCAGCAAATTTTGAGATTGTACAGGTGAGGCCCTCATCTATGTCGTTGATGTAAATTAGAAAGAGAATTGGTCCTAGTACCGATCCCTGGGGTACCCCGCTACTTACAATGGTCCATTTAGATGCCTTACCGTTTATGACTACTCTTTGCTTTCTGTCGCTGAGCCAATTTTCTATCCATTTCAACACACCATCTTGTATTCCATGCACTTTTAGTTTTAGTTATCAGTTCATCTGCATGCTTGTTGCTTCTTCAGGCCTGATGTACGGGGTAGAATCCGACATGGAGGCTGGAGACAGTGCAAGGCTCAAGTTAGTTCCCTACCGTATAAATCCTGCTCAACAGTCTGTTGTGAAAGCAGAGGTAGACTACGTGTGGAAAAAGGGTCTGAGGGATAAGGGATATCGTGAGTGGTCGTTGCCAGTAACTTTGCAACCTGTGTTAAGTGGCAAGATCCGCGTGTATGTTGACTGCAAGAGTGTGGGTGCATTATCCCTGACAGACGCCTATCCATTACCCAGAGTTCACGACACCATAGACCGAATCGGGGCTGCCTCGCTCATCACGAAGGTAGAACTAGTGAAAAGTTATTGGCAGGCCCCGTTGCCGGAGAGAGCGAAGAGAAGTGCCAGTCTTGTGATGAACTGGGCAGTTTATCAGTGTCAGGTGTTGTTTTGCTGCCGGAACACAAGTTGGATGTGTGGCATGTTAAGGGCACTGATAATGTTGTGGCTGATTGTTTGTCACGGGAGGGAGTGTCTTCAGGAGCACCCTCGCCGTTCAGTCAGTGTGTGTTTGGGAGTGGAGAAAAACCAGGCTTGCCCCTGTAGAGCAGCCGTCAAAAACAACATTAAAATTAAATAAAAAAAATCACATAAAAACTCTTTCTTTTTGATAGTTAATTGTAAGTTGACAATGTTATAAGCTAAAGTCCTAAGTTGAACCTGTCTTTCACTTAGTAGGCTGGGCTCTGTGAAGCTCGCTCAGGGAGCATAGCAGGCTAAATTATACTATTGTGTTTGGTTTCTTTATGCTAATATGTAGTTTTATTTAAGATTGAGCTTTGCATTTCATTTCTGGTGGAGTGGCTAGGTGTGGCGGGTCTTGTCGGCATTCTGCCTTGTCAGATATAGTGCTCGCCTAATGTTGAGCGTCCCATATCTTGGGCGGGGTGTGACGTCTACCAGCGTTGGCAGAATCGCCTCTCGTTAGCCACTAGCGCTCGCCAGGGACATCGAAATGGGCTACAGTTATCAGAGAATGTTGTTCTTTCTTTCCTAGTAATCGCATTGTCACATACAGTCCAGTGGTGGTCTTTGTTTTCGTCTATGACAACGGGTTATATTTTATATCAACATTAGTGATAATAGTACCAGCGTGGGAATGAGAAAGACTTTCAGAGCGAGGAGGTAGTTAGTCGGCGTGTCTGGCTGTGTCATGTGGCGCCTGCTGTCTTGTGACGTATCGGCCCGTGATTGGCCGACCATCGCACCTTTGCGGTCTCCTGTGTAACTTACCTCCTCCATGAGGGTCCCCAGGAGCTGTCCTCATCAGGACAGGCTTGGTGCGCGTGCTTCTAACATCCCTTTGCATACTCTCTCCCGATCACCACCTTTATCACTGTTTCTCTCACTCGATTCTCTCTTTCCATACTCTAACCTTTATTAACTGCACAACTCTCCCCTTGGGTTCTGCATACGGTTTTCATAGCCGGCCCATTGTATTGCATGCGCCGTCCTCAGAGATATTTACATGTACTTAGAATAGGTTTGAGGGTTCTTAGTTAGTATAGGTTAAGAACTTTGTGTGTCTCCATTATTGATTTAGTGTTTCTGCTCTTTTATTTAATGCTAGACTGGGATAAGGTAACTGTAGTCATTGTCTCCGATGTGTGTACAGTTTGCTTATACCTACACGACTTCGACCGGTAGCCTGGGTTGTCTTTTCGGTTGCGTCCTTTGCGAGTGCAGCATTGTGTTGACTGAGGGTTTTGGCCTGTACCAGTTCCACACTTTGCTGCCTCTTTGCTAGTCTTTAGAGGGTCGCCAGGATAGAACCAGGTACTTGTGATCTGGATCTATCAAGAGAGCCCCCTTGTCAATTAACGTAACTTAAAGGATGCAGTCTTAAGGACATCGCTAGGCTACGAGCCTGTCTTGCTCAACCCCAGTTCCTTACCTAGAGTATCCCAGCTAGACATTATTAATCGAGTAGATACTTGTTAGTATTTAATATAAGCTCTTTGATATGTGCGCATTATTATTCACAGCATTTATTAGTCTAGGTTGTTGTTGAGCCGCACAACCATAGCATACTGTTTCGTTGGTGAGGAAGTACTTGTTTTAGTGTCGAGCATTGCTACCGTTGCGCATTTATAGTATTCTCGTGTCAGTTAACATTATGTGTCCTATCTTTTAGTGTATTCGATTTACACGTGTGGTGTCCTGCCTCCTGCCTTTATATAGTTCTAATACGAGCATCTTATGAGCATCAGACTTTCTTCAGAAGTTTCCAGGTCTATGCTGTAGGACTATACTTCACTTTCTTTCAGATAGGAGTGAAGAGTTTATTGTTGTTTAGAGTAACTGTATTGAAGCATCTTTTTATTGTATTATATCTTGCAGTGATTTAATTGATCTTTCCATAGATTCCTTTTTATGCATTTTAACGTAACTTGCATCTTGTTTATTATCAGGCTATACCAGTGCCGGTTAGCCTGAAGTAGAGTACATTTATGCCCAGTTAAGGATACCCCGTTATCGCAGATTAACCCTGGAGGGTATAGGTGTTTTGTTCGCCGGCATATAAGTTCGAGGGTTTGGATCTAGCGTACCGTTGTTGCATAGTGCCCTATTACTAGTCCAATCATTGAGTGCTCTTGTTTTATTCGTAGTCCCGGTCGTAACAGTGTCCGTGTGAAAGGACACCACGAAATAAGGGCAGGTGCCCGGGTGTCCTGTTACTAGGCAGTAAGCTTTCAAGCCTATTCAGCTTGGTCTGAACGCCGTGCGTCCGACGCATGTAAACAAAGCCGATCGTTGCGTCACCGCACCTCCGAAAACAATAAGGAGACGTCGGATCAATGTTATTGTTGTGACGTAAGATGAAATTAGTGTCTGAAAAGCTCCGATATTGTCAACATCGCGGCAAAATTCGCTCCATGGAAATCGTCATCACAACTGAACCAGTTGACTTAGAGAGCTCTACTCAACGCCAGTCTACAGATTGAAAACCGCACTACGTTTATAGATGCGTGGGAAATTTCTAGCAGTTAAATTAAACAAAAATTAGGTAGCCTAGGCCTAGACGTTTTTTGGCCAGATCGCCCGGGTAGCCCACACTGTCCTTCGGAGATACAGCCCGGGCCAGGAAGGTTAACAGGACTTCATCAACGGTTGATATACTGATCAGAATAGTCGAATAGTTTCTCCTACCACTGAAATACTCGCGTTAGTTCGGTATGGTGCCCAACAGTAATTCGCCAGACGATTACTATGTTACGGAGCCATACTTAACCCGTACAGCCCCAGCGACGCGTCTGACGCATCGGCGATGTATGTAACGCACAACCCCAGAGACGCGCCTGGCGCGTCACCCTAATTGCGCCGACCGTAACCTCAGGTGTAGCCACTCAAGAGGGCTCAGATTTGTATGGGAACTGTGTACATATCCGACGCAACCGTGCTGATGGTTGAAAACTCTCAAAGTCCACGTGCATGCGCGTGAGCGCGCAATAACCTGGTTTTTTGGGGTAATTGCCTTCAATTTTTTACTCTTGTAAAATACGTTTTCGGGGGCTCTGTAGGACAATTCTTTAAGCTTTTTGAGCGGTTTTTCGTGGTTTTTCCTTCATTCCTAACCCATTCGCTATTGTTTCTGGAATAAAACCTTTTTTTGAAAACCGGCCGGGTTCTGGTGAACAAACATTACAAAACTAGCCGGGGCTCCACGGGTTAAGATCTCAAGCCCAATCAGCCCATCTGTAACTACTTCACACAGCCGGCCCACCTAGACGGCCTACAGGGAAGCAGCCAACGGGAACAGATCATCTCCAGAAGTGTTCACCGGAGACATCCATCGAGAAGTTACCACGCCAGAAGACCCAGAGAAGAAGATAGAGTGACAACTAGTGGGTAAAGTATCAAGTGTTTAAAATCAACAGAGTCCCCTCCAAAAGTGGCTTAAACGTGTATAAATCCGCCCCAGCCTTAATAAGCGGGTCCTAAAGCTACGAGAGTTGTACCCCCCTACAGTACGAGTGATAGGGGTCAATAACTTACCAACCACCAGTGAATCCATTTTTATTTAATACAAATTTTACCTGCAATTGAGATTTCAAGGACTTAGTCGAAATTTACCAAAGTTCCAAGTAAACCTACCGGAGTCTACCCATGACTCCCCATTTTCTATACAACCAGTTGCATACTCGTAGGGCTACTTGACCTTGAACATTAAACACTGTGATATTACTGAGAGAAAGTGACAGTGGTCACCCCACTACTAAGAACTACTTCTCCACCACCCACTCTAGTGTCTTAGAAACTATCTCGAGGATTTAGTGAAGCTGTTCTCCAAATAAGTGCTCCCTATCTAGCTCCTCGACTGTGCTCGGAGACAGTGATATAATTAAGTGCTATATTTAACTGGCAGTGATACGTGTTTCTATATGTTTCAGTTTCAAATTATTTCTCCAATATAGTGCGAGAGGAATAAAGCTGTATTATTAAACCATATCTTGTGATATACTTATCCTCTGTTTTCCTTTCATATTATATGTGCATATTTGAACTTGGAAGTCCCAGTGGAGTAGAACTCACCATATCCAATTGTAAATCCTGCATAAAAATCAGGGCATAACAATTATCAAATCTGCGAAGCAGAGTGGTATTGCACACGCAGGTCCCGCCCGTATACTGTGCACCACAATTCAGCTTGTCCGTCGTCATCGTCGTCGTCGTCCGTCGTCGTCCGTCGTCTGTCATTAAAACTCTTCCTAGACCGTTTGATGGATTTTCACCAAATTTCACAGGTACATTCATTTGGTCAATGCGTTGGTCAATCAAAAAGAATTTTTCCGTTTAACTTAAAGGTTAAGGTCAAATGTCAAGGTTTAACCCTCCTGGCCCGGGCTGTATCTCCAAAGGACAGGGTGGGCTACCCGGGCGATCTGGCCGAAAAACGTCTAGGCCTAGGCTACCGTATTTTTGTTATTTTAACTGCTAGAAATTTCCCACACATCTATAAATGTAGTGCGGTTTCCAACCTGTAGACTGGCGTTGAGTAGAGCTCTCTAAGTCAACTGGTTCAGTTGTGATGACGATTTCAGTGGAGAGCATTTTCAGGCGATGTTAGCAATACGACGATCTTTTCACTACTGAAACAACGACATACAGACATACAATAACAAACGAGTCTTCTCCTTCTTGTTTTCGGAGGTGCGGTGACGCAACGATCGGCTTTGTTTACATGCGTCGGACGCACGGCGTTCAGATCAAGCTGAATAGGCTTTCAAGCTTAAAAGTCCTGAAAGGAAACCCGGGCACCTGCCCTTATATTGTGGTGTCATTTTAAAATGACAACTGGGCAGGAATGGTTAAAAAAAGGTCAATATTTCATATTTTTTAGTTTTTACTCAAGTGTCTTCATTTTCACTATACAAATTACTGGTAACCTTAATATCGTATTGACCACATTTTAGGTAAATATTCTAAAGGGTAAGGTCAAAGGTCAAAATAAGTTTTTCATTAGTATTTCTTATACTAACTGTTAGATTTTCACTAGGCTTACCATGTTTATTCGGAATACCTAGGCCAAGGTCATACAAGAAACTATACAATTCCATATGAAAGGTCAAGGTCACAGGTCAAGGTCAAATATAAGGTCAATGTGCTATTTTCTTTACTTTTTAGGCAAACTTCACAAAATTTGGTGAGATAGTTGCTCTTTAAATGAAAAGGAAAATAATATATTTGGACACGCATATCATAAAGGTCAAGATAAAGGTCAAAGGTTAAGGTCAATTATTCTATGATTGGTTTTAATGAAATTAGGAATGCTTATTTGATTTTCCCGGGCAATGTCAATGAAAAAAAAATACTCTTACATAAAGGTCAAGGTCACAGGTCAAGGTCAAAGGTCAACTCTTACTATTTACTTTACTTTTACTTAAATGTCTTCATTTTCACAATACAAGTTACTGGTAACCTTGATATCGTATTGCGCAAATCTTAGATACATATTTTAAAGGGAAGGTCAAAGTTCAAGGTCAAAGGTCAAAATAGTTTTTGTTACTACTATTTCTTATACTAACTGTTAGATTCTCACTAGGCTTACCATGTCTATTCGGAATACCTAATCCAATGTCATACAAGAAACTATTCAATTCCATATGAAAGGTCAAGGTCAAATAAAAGGTCAATATGCTATTTTCTTTACTTTTCATGCAAACTTCACAAAATTTGGTGAGATAGTTGCACTTTAAATTAAAAGGAAAATAATAAATGTTGACACATAAAAAGGTCAAGATAAAGGTCAAAGGTCAAGGTCAACTATTCTATTAATATATATGAAACTAACTGATGGGTTTTAATGAAATTAGGCATCCTCATTTGATTTGCATGTACTCTTACATAAAGGTCAAGGTCAAGGTCAAAGGTCAACTTTTAATATTTATTAAAAATATTACTCAAATTTTGGAAAACTGGCTGTGATATGGCTTATTACGTAAATATCATATATCATATATATATATGTATTTTATTATAAGTCAAAGGTCAAAGGTCAAGGTCACAGTATATGATCACTATTTGTAATCAATATGTTTTAATATGAATTACACCATATTCATAATGCTAGTTAATATGAACATTGCTGTTAAGCTTCCTAAATCCTCGATAAGAAATTCTAAGATCGAAGGTCAAAGGTCAAGGTTAAAGTTCGAAATAGGATTTTTAATAGTATTTCCTATGTAATGTAAGATACTCATTAGGAATATCATGCATATTCGGAATGCCTAGACCAAGGTCATACAAGTATAAACATAATTCCATTTGATAGGTCAAGGTCACAGGTCAACATCAAATATAGGCCAATATGCTAATTTCTTTACTATTCATGTAAACTTCACAAAATTCGTTGAGTGGGTTGTGCTTTAATTTTAAGGGAAAATTAAAATTTTAATTTTTCAGATTCATGAAGGTCAAGATGAGGGTCAATGGCCAAGGTCAACTGTTCCTTTAATACCTCTGAAACTAACAGATGATTTTTAAGGAAATTTGACACACTTATTTGATTTTCTAGGGTTACATCAAAGCAAACAAATATATAATCCTACATAAAGGTCAAGGTCACAGGCCAAGGTCATAAGTTTACCTTCATCATAAAAAACACTCAATTTTCGATAAGCTGACGATTGTTAGTTGCATTTTACTTATATATCATATATTTCAATCATATATATATATATATATATATATATATATATATATATATATTAACATTGTAATACTTAAGGTTAAAGGTCAAGATATTTTTTTCTAAACTCTTCCTAGACTGTTTAACCCTTTGTGTACCGGTGACGTCTTTTTTATTGTAGTCTTGCTATAATTAGACAATTTTGTGGAGCGTATGAAGGATCTGTGGTAGTAAAAAGGGTTAATTAAGATAGTTGAAAGCTCGCTAATTTTATGGAGGCCCTTCATAAACTAAATAAAATTGTCTTAATATCCAGTATGAAATTAAACTAACAGAACTGTACTGAACGGGTTACGTATCGTCACCAAATGTTGCTGGCAAATTCGGTTGGTCAACACAACGATTGTCCAAATTTTGTGTGTTTGTTATTCAAAGGTCAAGGTGAATGGTGAAGGTCACAGATTATAGTAACTATTTCTTTCTTATATATATTCTAAATTTGAATTACACCATATTCAAAATGCTACAAAATAATATTACGCTGACCTTATTATAGATAAATATTCCAACGGTTAAGATTCAATGCGATCATAAATGTGATTTTATATAATTATATACTCCCAGACGGACATGAACCACCAACAATCAGGACGAGTGTCTATGCTTTAATCCACTGCACACAGGTATCCTCTATCACGCTGTGGTATAGTGGCTTAATTAAAGTATGGGCACTTGTTCTGACTGTCGGTGGTTAAGTCCGGGTGTGAGTATAATTTGTTTTTATATATATATATATATATATACATGTATATATATACTGTATATACCGATTTTACCTAAGAGACTCAATACTACTTGCAAAATTCTAGGTCGCAGAGTTGCGTTTTTTTTTTTTTTTTTGGTAATGCGAAAACTGCACACCTACTTTATCAACTGTGCGAAGCAGAGTGGTATCGCGCACACAGATCCCGCCCGTATACTGTGCACCACCAGCCAGCCTGTCTGTCGTCGTCGTCGTCGTCGACGGTCGTCGTCCATCGTCGTCGTCGTCGTCCGTCTGTCTGTCTGTCCGGAAACTCCTAGACCGTTTGATGGATTTTCACCAAATTTCACAGGTATATTCATTTGGTCATTCAGTCAAAAAGAAATATTCAATTTAACTTAAAGTTTAAGGTCAAAGGTCAAGGTTTAAAATAAGGTAAATATTTCATATTTTTTAGTTCTTACTCTAATGTCTTCATTTTCACTATACAAGTTACTGGTAACCTTAATATCGTATTGACCAAATTTTAGGTAAATATTCTGAAGGGTAAGGTCAATGGTCAAGGTCAAAGGTCAAAATAAATTTTTCACTAGTATTTCTTATACTAACTGTTAGATTCTCACTAGGCTTACCATGTATATTCGGAATACCTAGGCGAAGGTCATACAAGAAACTATACAATTCCAAAATAAAGGTCAAGGTCACAGGTGAAAGTCAAATAAAAGGTCAATATGCTATTTTCTTTACTTTTCATGCAAACTTCACACAATTTGGTGAGATAGTTGCACTTTAAATGAAAAGGAAAATAGTACATTTGGACACACATATCATAAAGGTCAAGATAAAGGTCAAAGGTCAAGGTCAACTATTCTATTAATATATATGAAACTAACTGATGGGTTTTAATGAAATTAGGCATGCTTATTTGATTTTACGGGGCAATGTCAATATAAAAAAAACTCTTACATAAAGGTCCAGGTCACACTTCAAGGTCAAAGGTCAACTTTTATTATTTATTTTACTTTTTACTCAAATGTCTTCATTTTCACTATACAAGTTACTGGTAACCTATATCTCGTATTGACCAAATTGTTATGTAAAGATTCTTAAGGGTAAGGTCAAAGGTCAAGATCAAAGGTCAAAATAAGTTTTTCACTAGTATTTCTTATACTAACTGTTAGATTCTCACTAGGCTTATCATGTATATTCGGAATACCTAGGCGAAGGTCATACAAGAAACTATACAATTCCATAATAAAGGTCAAGGTCACAGGTCAAAGTCAAATAAAAGGTCAATAAGCTATTTTCTTTACTTATCATGCAAACTTCACAAAATTTGGTGAGATAGTTGCACTTTGAATGAAAAGGAAAATAGTATATTTGGACACACATATTATAAAGGTCAAGATAAAGGTCAAAGGTCAAGGACAACTATTCTATTAATATATATGAAACTAACTGAAATTAGGCATGCTTATTTGATTTTCCGGGGCAATGTCAATATAAAAAAACAACACTCTTACATAAAGGTCCAGGTCACACTTCAACGTCAAAGGTCAACTTTTACTATTTATTTTACTTTTTACTCAAATGTCTTCATTTTCACAATACAAGTTACTGGTATCCTATATATTGTATTGACCAAATTGTTATGTAAAGATTCTTAAGGGTAAGGTCAAAGGTCAAGATCAAAGGTCAAAATAAGTTTTCACTGGTATTTCTTATACTAACTGTTAGATTCTCACTAGGCTTATCATGTATATTCGGAATACCTAGGCCAAGGTCATACAAGAAACTATACAATTCCATAATGAAGGTCAAGGTCACAGGTCAAGGTCAAATAAAAGGTCAATATGCTACTTTCTTTACTTTTCTTGCAAACTTCACAAAAGTTGGTGAGATAGTTGCACTTTAAATGAAAAGGAAATAATACATTTGGATACACATATCATAAAGGTCAAGATAAAGGTCAAAGGTCAAGGTCAACTATTCTCTTAATATATATGAAACTAACTGATGGGTTTTAATGAAATTAGGCATGCATATTTGATGTTATGGGGCAATGTCAATACAAAAAAAACACTCTTACACAAGGTCCAGGCCACAGGTTAAGGTCAAAGGTCAACTTTTACTATTTATTTTACTTTATACTCAAATGTCTCAATTTTATCTATACAAGTTACTGGTAACCTTGATATCGTATTGCCCACATTTTAGATACATATTATAAAAGGTAAGATCAAAGATCAAGGTCAAAGGTCAAAATAGTTTTTCTACTAGTATTTCTTATACTAACTGTTAGATTATCACTAGGCTTACAATGCATATTCGGAATACCTAGGCCAAGGTCATACAAGAAACTATACAATTCCATAATAAGGGTCAAGGTCAAAGGTCAAAGTCAAATAAAAGGTCAATATGCTATTTTCTATACTTTTCATGCAAACTTCACAAAATTTAGTGAGATAGTTGCACTTTAAATGAAAACGAAAATAGTACATTTGGACACATACCATGAAGGTCAAGATAAAGGTCAAAGGTCAAGGTCAACAATTCTATTAATATATATGAAACTAACTGATGGGTTTTAATGAAATTAGGCATGCTTATTTGATTTTCCGGGGCAATGTCAATAACAAAAAAAAAATCTTACATAAAGGTCCAGGTCACACTTCAAGGTCAAAGGTCAACTTTTACTATTTATTTAATTTTTACTCAAATTTCTTCATTTTCACTATACAAGTTACTGGTAACCTATATATTGTATGACCAAATTGTTATTTAAAGATTCTTAAGGGTAAGGTCAAAGGTCAAGATCAAAGGTCAAAATATGTTTTTCACTAGTATTTCTTATACTAACTGTTAGATTCTCACTAGGCTTATCATGTATATTCGGAATACTTAGGCCAAGGTCATACAAGAAACTATACACATCCATAATGAAGGTCAAGGTCACAGTTCAAGGTCAAATAAAAGGTCAATATGCTACTTTCTTTACTTTTCTTGCAAACTTCACAAAATTTGGTGAGATAGTTGCACTTTAAATGAAAAGGAAATAATACATTTGGACACACATAACATAAAGGTCAAGATAAAGGTCAAAGGTCAATGTCAACTATTATATTAATATATATGAAACTAACTGATCGGTTTTAATGAACTTAGGTATGCTTATTTGATTTTCTGGGGCAATGTCAATAAAAAAAAACACTCTTACACAAGGTCCAGGTCACAGGTTAAGGTCAAAGGTCAACTTTTACTATTTATTTTACTTTATACTCAAATGTCTTCATTTTTTCTACACAAGTTACTGATAACCTTGATATCGTATTGCCCACATTTTAGATACATATTCTAAAGGGTAAGGTCAAAGATCAAGGTCAAAGGTCAAAATAGTTTTTCTACCAGTATTTTCTTATACTAACTGTTAGATTTTCACTAGGCTTACCATGTTTATTCGGAATACCTAGGCCAAGGTCATGCAAGAAACTATACAATTCCATATGAAAGGTCAAGGTCACAGGTCAAGGTCAAATAAAAGGTCAATATGCTATTTTCTTTACTTTCCATGCAAACTTCACAACATTTGGTGAGATAATTGCACTTTAAGTGAAAAGTAAAATAATAAATGTCGAGACATATAAAGGTCAAGATAATGGTCAAAGGTCAAGGTCAACTATTCTATTGATATATATTAAACTATCTAGTGGGTTTTAATGAAATTACGCATGCTTATTTGATTTTCATGGGCAATGTCAATGCAAACAAAAATGTACTCTTACATAAAGGTCAAGGTCACAGGTCTAGGTCAAAGGTCAACTTATATTATTTATTATAAAAGATTACTCAAATTTTGGAAAACTGGCTGTGTTATGGCTTATTACTTAAATATTATATATGTATCAAATTTCACATACATATGATATTGTAATAGTTAAGGTCAGAAGTCAAGGTCAAAACAAGAGTATTTGTAATTTTCCCTAAACTCCTCCTAGACTGTTTAATGTATTGTCACCAAGTTATACAGGCAAATTCAGTTGGTCAATGCGACGACCATCCAAATATATGTATTTTATTTTATGTCAATGGTCAAGGTCACAGTAGGCCTATATGATCACTATTTGTAATAAATGTTCAAAATGCTGCAAAATAGTGTTACGCTGACCTTATTATAGATAAATATTTTAATAGTTAATATTCAATGTGATCATAAATGTAATTATATATATACATGTATACTCCCAGTCGGACATGAACCACCAACAGTCAGGACGAGTGTCTATGCTTTAATCCACTACACACAAGTATCCATGCCTCGCGCTTGTGCGAACTGCGCCGGTAGGTTTGGTGAGTCCATGTTTGCTACTGTCAATCTTCAAGTCTGCCGGCTCTGCCAGCAACGAGAGAATTTTACAGTGAAATTAGATGAAGCCTACAACAAGATCAACGTCCTCACCATGAAGCTGGAATCACTCCAAGAGTTTGTAACACTCAACGTTGGAGTACCACAAACTTCAATTGTCACCGCAACTCCAGCAGCCACCAACGCCCCAACGACAACTGCCAACAATTCAACGCCTACAGTAGCCACTTCAGCTGATGTTTCCGATACTCAAGATACAAATAGTGACTCTCTTCCCCCTCAAGACAACTTCCGTGTCGTGAGGAACAACGTTTGCCCCAAGACCAGGAAACACATACCGATTACCGAGTGTCAAAACCGTTTCCAGATACTCACAGACTCAGATGACGTAGAGGAAATAGAAGAAGTCCGGCTCGTGGGAGACTCGATGATACGTGGTCAGCTCACAGAGTTTTGTGCCAGGGCACCTAAGACCAGGAAGCGTTTTTGTATCCCTGGTGGTGGTGTGGACGACGTAGTTGCAGCAGTTGACGAAGTATCAAAGCTGGCCCCTGCTAATACAATGTACGTCATCCACGTTGGATCCAACGATGTACAGCGAACCCGGTCGGAAGATTTGCTTTTAAAGTACCAGCAGCTGATCAAGTCGTTTAAGGAGAAGTCATCAAGGATCATCGTCTCAGGAATGGTCCCCCGGCTCGGTGTAGAGAGCCGATTTTACAACATAGCCACCAGCACAAATCGTTGTCTAGCAAACCTCTGCAGGAAGGAGAACGTGGGATTCGTCGACACCTGGGACAATTTCTACTACGATGACTATTTGTTTTCCGACGATGGAGTTCATCTGAACCAGGTGGGAGCAGCACGTTTTGGGCGTCTTCTCAACGATGCGGTGAAGGATTTTCGGAGAAGAAATCGACTCAGCACAGGACAACCAGGAAGGAGGACCGAAGACAGCGAGGACGGCAACCTACAAAGGAATTAAATACTAATCCGTCAAGAACCGCGAATTTGGATAAAGCTCCACCAACACGACCCAAATTCAAAACCGCCAGGGATAACGACCGAGGACCGAGGACAGCCATGAATGTAAATGTAGATCCGACCAGAACCAAAAATTCGATGAAAGAACGTTCTGTGAGTTCTAAAACCGCAACTTTAAAGGTTTTCTATGCAAACGCTCGTAGCATACGCAATAAATTTTCAGATTTAGAGGAACTAGTGTTTACAGAAAATTATGATGTGATTGGCATAACAGAATCTTGGCTCAATACAGAAGATAGAGACTTTTTAGCAGAGTATTCACTTCCCGGTTATGTAATGTTTGAGAACAGCCGAATAAATAAAAATGGAGGTGGCGTTTTATTTTATATCAAAGAAAGTCTTAACCCGACCCTCTTGTCTAAACCTCAAATTGTGAACGTCGACTCATCTTTTGTGCTAATAAAGAATAATAAAGGTACAAAAATAATACTTGCGTTAATATACAGACCTCCAGCTCAATCAGTGCAAACTGACCGAGAAATTTATGAACAAATTGCAGATGTAAGTAACTCACAAGATACCGTAATTTTTGGCGACTTTAATTTACCTGTGACCAAGAGGGGCGATACTCTTACTTCACACTCCGGACATGACTTGTATACGAACTTGCAAGAGAGTTCACTTTATCAATTTGTTCGAACGCCGACCCGTGGTAATAACGTTCTTGACATTGTACTTGCAACAAAAGAAGAATTGATAGAGAATTTGAATGTTGGTGATGAATTCAGTAACAGCGACCATCGTACGATAACTTTCACTTTAAAGTTTACTAGTAACGAACCAAATAGTAGCATCGAAAAAGTCCCTAATTTCAAGAAAGCAAACTTCCATAAACTTAGAGCTATGTTTAAAGAAACTGACTGGTGCTTTTTAATTAACAATAACGACATAAATACATCTTGGAAGTTATTCGAAACCACTTACCTAAAAGCAGTGCAAGACTGCATACCATCGAAAATACGGCGTCCAGGCCATAATAATAAGCCCAAATGGTGGAATAAAGATATTTCAAACTGCCTGCTTGCTAAAAAATTTGCTAATGATAGATTAAAATCCTCACAAAATGACGAAGAACGGGTGAAATTTGTAGAGCTACGACGCAAAGCCAAAAAGTTAATTAAGCAAAGTAAAAAGACCTTAGAGTTACATATTGCGAATCAAAGTAAAACAAACCCGAAAGAATTCTATAGTTATATCAGAAAGAAAAAAGTAGTTACTTCAACTGTTGGACCGTTAGTCGATGAAAATGGAGAATACACCAAAGACGAAGTACAAATGAGTAATGCCCTCAATACCTTCTTTGCATCAGTTTTTACAACAGAAGACCTCAGTGATATCCCTACACCATCGCCGATTCAGATTGATAATTCAGATGTTCTAAGCATTATCACCGTTACAGAGAGAGAAGTATTGAATTGTTTAGATAAACTCAAGGTAAACAAAACGCCAGGACCTGATACAATCTCGCCTAGAGTTCTAAAGGAAGCTAAGGATGAGCTCTCCAAACCACTGACATTACTATTCAATAAATCCTTGCAGTCTGGAACTATGCCTGATCAGTGGAAGCTAGCCAACGTAACACCGATATTCAAAAAAGGCAGCAAATCCCTACCCAGTAACTATCGTCCAATTAGCTTAACCTCAATTGTATGTAAAATGCTAGAAACGGTCATACGAGACAGACTCGTAAATCACTTAGAGGAAAATAACATACTTAAAGATACTCAACACAGCTTTCGTAAAAAACGTTCCTGTTTAACAAACCTCTTAGACTTCTTCCACGATATCCTCAACCTCTACGATGAGAGTAAAGCTGTAGATATTATATACCTTGATTTTCAAAAGGCCTTTGACAAAGTTCCCCACAAACGTTTACTGCTAAAACTAAAAGCGCATGGAATACAAGACGGTGTGTTGAAATGGATAGAAAATTGGCTCAGCAACAGAAAGCAAAGGGTAGTCATAAACGGTAAGGCATCTAAATGGACCAATGTAAGTAGCGGGGTACCCCAGGGATCGGTACTAGGACCAATTCTCTTTCTAATTTACATCAACGACATAGATGAGGGTCTCACCTGTACAATCTCAAAATTTGCTGACGATACAAAAATTGCAAATAGCGTACTCTCAAAAGAACAAGTTGACGATATGCAACACAATCTAGATAAATTGTCATGTTGGGCCCAAATTTGGCAAATGAGTTTCAATGCGGATAAATGTAAAGTACTACATGTCGGATACCTAAATGAGAAAGCAAACTATTCGATGAATGGCACTCAGCTTAAGAATGTAAACAGAGAAACCGATCTGGGAGTAACAATATCGAGTAACCTAAAACCGAGTCAACAATGTTCAGAAGTTGTTAAGAAGGCAAACAAAATAATTGGCTTTATAGGCAGGTCATTTGAGCATAAATCCAAAGAAGTTATCCTAACCCTTTAAAATTCCTTAGTCCGCCCTCTTCTGGAATACTGCGTTCAATCCTGGTGCCCTTATTACCAAAAAGATATAAACAAGCTAGAACGAGTTCAACGTAGAGTTACCAAAATGATACCTAGCCTAAAGAACAAACCATACGAAGAGCGTCTTAGAGAATTAAATCTATTTCCTTTAACCCAGCGCAGATTAAGAGGTGACTTAATTCAAGTGTTCAAAATCATCAAAGGCATCGACAATATGAACTGTAGTAAGTACTTCACTATCGACCAATCTAATTACACGCGGGGAAACGGTTGTAAAATTATTGGTAAATCTTTTAACTCGCACGAATCAAAGAATTTCTTCTTCAATCGAGTTGTCAACTTGTGGAATGGGCTTCCCCGAAACGTTATAGACTGCGTCACCGTTGATTCATTTAAACTCCGCCTATACAAATATCTCTCATCAAACCCGCGACTGACTGCGTTTGTAAATGAATAACTTTATTTTATCCCCCCCTCAGTTACTAACCCATCTGTCCTCTACTAACTTCCTAATCCTGCCACGGACATTAGTTCCAGGGCAGTAATTCCCTTTCCAATGTTCCCTTACCCACTCTAAACCACTGTTTGGACACTTGATCCTCAGTGTTTTGGAGGACAAGCCACCTAGAAGGGTCACTAGATCTGTTGTTGCTTGATTTCCTTTGTACTCCTTTGTACTCTATCATGCCATAGTATAGTGGATTAAAGTATAGGCACTTGTTTTGACTGTTGGTGGTTCAAGTCCGGTTGTGAGTATAAAAACATTTAATATATAATTATACAGTATATATACAAATTGCATATAAACCGATTTCACCTAAGAGATTCAATATTACTTGTAGAATTCTAGGTCGCAGAGTTGCGTATGCATTTTTTTTTTTTTTTTTTTTTTTTTTGGTAATGCGAAAACTGCACACCTACTTTATTATTATTATTATCAACTCTGCGAAGCAGAGTGGTATCGCACAAACAGATCCCGCCCGTATAGTGTGCATCACAAGTCGGCTTGTCCATCGTCCGTCTGTCTGTCCGGAAACTCCTCCTAGACCGTTTGATGGATTTTCACCAAGTTTCACAGGTATATCCATTTGGTCAATGCGATGGTCACTCAAAAATAAATTTTCCAATAAACTTGAAGGTTAAGGTCAAAGGTCAAGGTTAAAAATAAGGTCAATATTTCATATTTTTTAGTTTTTACTCAAATTTCTTCATTTTCACTATGCAAGTTACTGGTAACAATGATATCTTATTGACAAAATTTCGGATAAATATTCTAAACGGCAAGGTCAAAGGTTAAGGTCTAAGGTCAAAATCAGATTTTTACTAGAATTTCCTATACTAACTGTTAGATGTTCACTAAGCTTACCATACATATTCGGAATACGAAGGCCAAGGTCATACAAGCATCTATACAATTTCATATGTTAGGTCAAAGTCACAGGTCAAGGTCATATACTGTATAAGGTCAATATGCTATTTTCTTTACTTTACATACAAACTTCACCAAATTTGGTGAGATAGTTGCACTTTAAATCAAAAGGAAAATAGTACATTTTGACACATCATAAAAGTCAAGATAAAGGTCAAAGGTCAAGGTCAACTATTCTATTAATGTATATGAAACTAATTGATGGGTTTTACTGAAATTAGGCATGCTTATTTCATTTTCCTGGGCGACGTCACTTATTTTTTTTTACTCGTACATAAAGTTCAAAGTCACAGGTCAACTTTTACTATATATTTTTAGTTTATACTCAAATGTCTCCATTTTCACAATGCAAGTTACTGGTAACTTTGATATTGTATTGACCAAATTTTAGGCAAATATTTTAAAGTGTAAGGTCAAAGGTCAAAATAAGATTTTTACTAGTATTCCTTAAACTAAGTGTTAGATTCTCACTAGGTTTACCATGTATTTTCGGAATACCTAGGCCAAAGTCATACAAGAAACTATACTATTCCATATGAAAGGTCAAGGTCAAAGGTCAAGGCCAAATAAAAGGTCAATATGCTATTGTCTATACTTTTCATGCAAACTTCACATTTGGTGAGATAGTTGCACTTTAAATGAAAATGAAAATAATAATTTTTAAGACATCATAAAGGTCAAGATAATGGTCAAAGGTCAAGGTCAACTATTATATTAATATATATATATGAAGCTAACTGATGGGTTTTAATGAAATTTGACATGCTTATTTGATTTTTATGGGCAATGTCTATGCAAAACAAAATGTACTCTTACATGTAGGTCAAGGTCAAAGGTCAACTTTTATTATTAATTAAAAAAGATTAATCAAATTTTGGAAAACTGGCTGTGTTAGTTGCTTATTACTTAAATAACTTACATATAAAATGTTACATAAATATTGTAATACTTAAGGTCAAAGGTCAAGGTCAAAACAAGAGTGTCATTTTCCCTAAGCTCCTCCAAGACTGTTTAATGTATTGTCACCAAACTGTACAGGCAAATTCAGTTGGTCAATGTGACGACCATCCAAATATATGTATTATATTTGTAGTCAAAGGTCAAAGGTCAAAGGTCAAGGTCACAGTATTTGGTCACTATTTGTAATCTATAAGTTTTTATACAAATTTCACCATATTCATAATGCTAGTTTATACAAACTTTGGTGTTGCTAAATAAATCCTCGATAAGAATTTCTAAGGTAGAAGGTTAAGGTCAAAGGTCAATGTTGAAGGTCAAAAAAAGATTTGTACTATTTCCAATTTCATGTAAGATTCTCATTAGGCATATCATGCATATTCAGAATGCTTAGGCCAAGGTCATACAAGAATAAACATAATTCCATTTGATAGGTCAAGGTCAAATATAAGGTCAATATGATCATTTGTTTTACTATTCATGTAAACTTCACAACATTTGTTGAGACAGTTGTGCTTTAAATGAAAACTAATATGTTAAATTTTCAGATATCATGAAGGTCAAGATGAAGATTAAAGGTCAAGGTCAGCTATTCCTTTAATACCTCTGGAACAAGTTACTGATCTTTAATGAAGTTTGGCACGCTTATTTGATTTTCCAGGATTACATCAATGCAAGCAAAAACTATAATCCTA
>CM064546.1:16544471-16546971 GCA_032716605.1 Paralithodes platypus | reverse complement strand
GTCAAACAATGTTAGAATAATGCTGCAATTTCTAAAGAGTTTTGGTTTGTTTGTTTTGCAAATTTTACATTGTAGTATGACTAGAATGTCTGAAATTTCAAATTATCCCTAGTAAATGTCTCTAGATATAAATGAAATGGCTGCTAGATTGAAGTAAATAGCTCTACATTTAGCGGTAATATGTAGCTTTACAACTGGCAACACTGCAACCACCACCTCCCTCCCACCCTCCCAGTATGTCTCCACAAAATACCGCTAGATCCTTTCTCAAAAGTCGCTAGCATGTTGCTACATAGTCAAACAATGTTAGAATAATGCTGCAATTTCTAAAGAGTTTTGGTTTGTTTGTTTTGCAAATTTTACAATGTAATATGACTAGAATGTCTGAAATTTTAAATTATCCCTAGTAAATCTCTCTAGATATGAAAAAATGGCTGCTAAATTGAAGTAAATAGCTCTACATCTAGCGGTAATATGTAGCGATACAACTGGCAACACTGCCTAAGTGTTACCCCAAAATATCGCTAGATCCTTACTCAAAAGTCGCTAGCATGTTGCTACATAGTCAAACAATGGTAGAATAATGCTGCAATTCCTAAAGAGTTTTGATTTGTTTGTTTTGCAAATTTTACAATGTAATATAACTAGAATGTCTGAAATTTTCAAATTATCCCGAGTAAATGTCTCTAGATATGAACAAATGGCTGCTAAACTAAAGTAAATATAGCTCTACATCTAGCGGTAATATGTAGAAGTACAACTGGCAACACTGCCTACAACCACCCTCTGATCGCCAATGATTATGCTCTGAGGTTTGTATTTGCTTATCTTATCCTGTGTATAAATGTAACCCTTACACATGTTTCTATTAAATAATGACATTAAACAGGATTCATGATTTAAATACAAGGCTAGATATTTATCGGAAGTACGTATTTACCTTCGGAAAGCTAAAATATAATGTTTACACATATGGGATAGGGAGGAGGGAGGGATGTATAAGGGGTGGACCAATGGAAGGGAAGAGAACCCCGATATACGAGATACATTTTTTTTTTTTTTTTTTTTCTATATTCCAACTTACTTCCTCTCGGGCATAGGCTGAGAGCCTTAACATTCACCGCTTTACAATGAACAGTGAAGCCCGTGAGGTCTTGTTCCAGTCTAGGGAGTGAGACATGTAAGCACGTAGAGTACAACGAGCACCTGCCATCTTGCCTTCACATGAGGCACGGTGCTCACTCATGGCCCGAAACGACCCCATCTCTGAAGCCATCTCGTCCCGTGCTTCACTGTCTCACCCCCTACACTCGGACTCTCACACTTACACACACAACGCCAGCTGTTGAGCAGATAACTCACCAGGCATTGCACCCCTATAGCATATTTTGAATATGGGAATATTCATACAGTGCTATTTAATCAGGGAACAATGAGGGTATTTATGGCGTTTCGGTGGGCTTGTGGTAATGCACTGATACCAGGTACAGCACAAATTCCATCCCAATAATATCTTCCCATTGATACATCGGGATTTGAACCCGGGACCTTTGGATTACCAGGCCAGTGGCAAGACCACTTCACCACACCTCCCATAGCTTCATATGCGCGTATTGATCACTTTCATGCTATTATGTATGCATACAGAAGTAGCAGGACACATATGTCAAGAGTGAACACCAATAACTTAATCCATACACAGTAAAAAAGACGGAAATAATATCGTACATACGAAGTGATGGAATGGGGAGGGGGGGAGTGTGTATGATATGTAAACAGACAGTTCGTTGCTAGATAGGTGTGTGTGTGTGCGTGTGATGGTCTTGTGTAGCTATGTGTGTGCTTGTTTGAGTGTTGCTATAGGCTACGCATTAGTTATCTCTCTCTCTCTCTCTCTCTCTCTCTCTCTCTCTCTCTTATTTATCGCTGTGTGTTCCTTACGATTACGACATACTGTACTAGTGCATGAGAACAGGAAATAGGGAGCCTCGCTCTCTCTCTCACAAATGAGAACATAATTAAACAGGAGTCTGCAGAGAGCCGATTGGCTATAGGACTCGGTAGCCTATTCCACATATCTACAACTCTGTTACTAAACGAATAGAGGCAGATCCCATACACACCCAGTCTCTCTCTGTCGCTCGTTTGTTTGCACACCGATACAAATGAGGCAGATCCCTTACAAGATGAACATGGGAATCTGCAGAGAGACAAGTGGCCCACGAAAAGCAGATCCCTTTCACATCCAACCCATTTCGTCCATATGACTATCTGATTTTATCTTGAAATTCTCTATTGTTCTTGATCCCACTATAGCACTAGGTACCTATTTCACATATCTACGCTCTGTTACGAGAGAGGCAGATCCCTTACACAGCCAATCTCTCTCTCTTATTTGCACGCTGGTACAAAGGAGGCAGATCCTTACACATGCTACCAAGATGAAAATGGGAGTCTGCAGAGAGCCGATTGGCCCACACACGGCAGTTCCCTTTCACAC
>CM064546.1:16511971-16539471 GCA_032716605.1 Paralithodes platypus | reverse complement strand
AATTTTGCAACCGTTTCCCCGCGTGTAATTAGATTGGTCGATAGTGAAGTACTTACTACAGTTCATATTGTCGATGCCTTTGATGATTTTGAACACTTGAATTAAGTCGCCTCTTAATCTTAATTGGTCCATTTAGATGCCTTACCGTTTATGACTACTCTTTGCTTTCTGTCGCTGAGCCAATTTTATCATTTCAACCCCGTCTTGTATTCCATGCGCTTTTAGTTTTAGCAGTAAACGTTTGTGGGGAACTTTGTCAAAGGCCTTTTGAAAATCAAGGTATATAATATCTACAGCTTTACTCTCATCGTAGAGGTTGAGGATATCGTGGAAGAAGTCTAAGAGGTTTGTTAAACAGGAACGTTTTTTTACGAAAGCCGTGTTGAGTATCTTTAAGTATGTATTTTTTTCCTCCAAGTGATTTACGAGTCTGTCTCGTATGACCGTTTCTAGCATTTTACATACAACTGAGGTTAAGCTAATTGGACGATAGTTACTGGGTAGGGATTTGCTGCCTTTTTTTAATATCGGTGTTACGTTGGCTAGCTTCCACTGATCAGGCATAGTTCCAGACTGCAAGGATTTATTGAATAGTAATGTCAGTGGTTTGGAGAGCTCATTCTTAGCTTCCTTTAGAACTCTAGGCGAGATTGTATCAGGTCCTGGCGTTTTATTTACCTTGAGTTTATCTAAACAATTCAATACTTCTCTCTCTGTAACGGTGATATTGCTTAGAACATCTGAATTATCAATCTGAATCGGCGATGGTGTAGGGATATCACTGAGGTCTTCTGTTGTAAAAACTGATGCAAAGAAGGTATTGAGGGCATTACTCATTTGTACTTCGTCTTTGGTGTATTCTCCTTTTTCATCGACTAACGGTCCAACAGTTGAAGTAACTACTTTTTTCTTTCTGATATAACTATAGAATTCTTTCGGGTTTGTTTTACTTTGATTCGCAATATGTAACTCTAAGGTCTTTTTACTTTGCTTAATTAACTTTTTGGCTTTGCGTCGTAGCTCTACAAATTTCACCCGTTCTTCGTCATTTTGTGAGGATTTTAATCTATCATTAGCACATTTTTTAGCAAGCAGGCAGTTTGAATATCTTTATTCCACCATTTGGGCTTATTATTATGGCCTGGATGCCGTATTTTCGATGGTATGCAGTCTTGCACTGCTTTTAGGTAAGTGGTTTCGAATAACTTCCAAGATGTATTTATGTCGTTATTGTTAATTAAAAAGCTCCAGTCAGTTTCTTTAAACATAGCTCTAAGTTTATGGAAGTTTGCTTTCTTGAAATTAGGGACTTTTTCGATGCTACTATTTGGTTCGTTACTAGTAAACTTTAAAGTGAAAGTTATCGTACGATGGTCGCTGTTACTGAATTCATCACCAACATTCAAATTCTCTATCAATTCTTCTTTTGTTGCAAGTACAATGTCAAGAACGTTATTACCACGGGTCGGCATTCGAACAAATTGATAAAGCGAACTCTCTTGCAAGTTCGTATACAAGTCATGTCCGGAGTGTGAAGTAAGAGTATCGCCCCACTTGGTCACAGGTAAATTAAAGTCGCCAAAAATTACGGTATCTTGTGAGTTACTTACATCTGCAATTTGTTCGTAAATTTCTCGGTCAGTTTGCACTGATTGAGCTGGAGGTCTGTATATTAACGCAAGTATTATTTTTGTACCTTTATTATTCTTTATTAGCACAAAAGATGTGTCGACGTTCACAATTTGAGGTTTTGACACGAGGGTCGGGTTAAGACTTTCTTTGATATAAAATAAAACGCCACCTCCATTTTTATTTATTCGGCTGTTCTCAAACATTACATAACCGGGAAGTGAATACTCTGCTAAAAAGTCTCTATCTTGTGTATTGAGCCAAGATTCTGTTATGCCAATCACATCATAATTTTCTGTAAACACTAGTTCCTCTAAATCTGAAAATTTATTGCGTATGCTACGAGCGTTTGCATAGAAAACCTTTAAAATTGCGGTTTTAGAACTCGCAGATCGTTCTTTCATCGAATTTTTGGTTCTGGTCGGATCTACATTTACATTCATGGCTGTCCTCGGTCCTCGGTCGTTATCCCTGACGGTTTTGAATTTGGGTCGTGTTGGTGGAGCTTTATCCAAATTCGCGGTTCTTGACGGATTAGTATTTAATTCCTTTGTAGATTGCCGTCCTCACTGTCTTCGGTCCTCCTTCCTGGTTGTCCTGTGCTGAGTCGATTTCTTCTCCGAAAATCCTTCACCGCATCGTTGAGAAGACGCCCAAAACGCGCTGCTCCCACCTGGTTCAGATGAACTCCATCATCCGAAAACAAATAGTCATCGTAGTAGAAATTGTCCCAGGTGTCGACGAATCCCACGTTCTCCTTCCTGCAGAGGTTTGCTAGACAACGATTTGTGCTGGTGGCTATGTTGTAAAATCGGCTCTCTACACCGAGCCGGGGGACGATTCCTGAGACGATGATCCTTGATGACTTCTCCTTAAACGACTTGATCAGCTGCTGGTACTTTAAAAGCAAATCTTCCGACCGGGTTCGCTGTATATCGTTGGATCCAACGTGGATGACGTACATTGTATTTGCAGGGGCCAGCTTTGATACTTCGTCAACTGCTGCAA
The DNA here is from genome assembly GCA_032716605.1 of Paralithodes platypus. Taxonomy (NCBI): domain Eukaryota; kingdom Metazoa; phylum Arthropoda; class Malacostraca; order Decapoda; family Lithodidae; genus Paralithodes; species Paralithodes platypus. Next base: position 16,536,834 of record CM064546.1, on the reverse strand, counting down.
CTACGTCATCCACACCACCACCAGGGATACAAAAACGCTTCCTGGTCTTGGGTGCCCTGGCGCAAAACTCTGTGAGCTGACCACGTATCATCGATACGTGGTCATACGTGGTCAGCTGAGGTTGAGGATATCGTGGAAGAAGTCTAAGAGGTTTGTTAAACAGGAACGTTTTTTACGAAAGCCGTGTTGACTATCTTTAAGTAAGTTATTTGCCTCTAAGTGATTTACGAGTCTGTCTCTTATGACCGTTTCTAGCATTTTACATACAATTGAGGTTAAGCTAATTGGACGATAGTTACTGGGTAGGGATTTGCTGCCTTTTTTTAATATTGATGTTACGTTGGCTAGCTTCCACTGATCAGGCATAGTCCCAGACTGCAAGGATTCATTGAATAACAATGTCAGTGGTTTGGAGAGCTCATCCTTAGCTTCCTTTAGAACTCTAGGCGAGATTGTATCAGGTCCAGGCGTTTTATTTACCTTGAGTTTATATAAATAATTCAATACTTCTCTCTCTGTAACGGTGATATTGCTTAGAACATCTGAATTATCAATCTGAATCGGCGATGGTGTAGGGATATCACGGAGGTCTTCTGTTGTAAAAACTGATGCAAAGAAGGTATTGAGGGCATTACTCATTTGTACTTCGTCTTTGGTGTATTCTCCATTTTCATCGACTAACCGGTCCAACAGGCGAAGTAACTACTTTTTTCTTTCTGATATAACTAGATAATTTTTTCAGGTTTTTTTACTTTGATTCGCAACATGTAACTCCAGGTTCTTTTTACTTTGCTTAATTAACTTTTTGGCTTTGCGTCGTAGCTCTACAAATTTCACCCGTTCTTCGTCATTTTGTGAGGATTTTAATCTATCATTAGCACATTTTTTAGCAAGCAGACAGTCTGAAATATCTTTATTCCACCATTTGGGCTTATCATTATGGCCTGGATGCCGTAGTTTCGATGGTATGCTGTCTTGCACTGCCTTAAGGTAAGTGGTTGTGAAACACTCCCAAGATGTATTTATGTCGTTATTGTTAGTCAGAAAGCTCCAGTCAGTGTCTTTAAGCTTTGATTTAAGTTTATGAAAATTTGCTTTCTTGAAATTAGGGACTTTCTCAATGCTGCTATTTGATTTGTTACTAGTAAACTTTAAAGTGAAAGTTATCGTACGATGGTCGCTGTTACTGAATTCATCACCAACATTCAAATTCTCTATTAATTCTTCTTTTGTTGCGAGTACAAGGTCAAGCACATTATTACCACGGGTCGGAGATTGTACAAATTGAAAAAGTTAACTCTCTTGCAAGTTAGCATAGAGGTCGTGTCCAGAGTGTGAAGTAAGAATATCGCCCCATTTAGTCACGGGTAAGTTGAAATCACCAAGAATTACGGTATCTTGTATGTTAGTTATTTCTGCAATTTGTTCATAAATTTCACTGTCAGTTTGCACTGATTGAGCTGGGGGTCTGTATAATAAAGCTAGTGTTATTTTAGTTCCTCGTTTATTATTTAATAGTACGTAAGATATGTCTATATTCGCAATTTGAGGTTTAGACATTAAGACGGGATTAAGACTTTCCTTTATAAAAAACAGAACTCCTCCTCCATTTCTATTGATCCGACTTTTCTCAAACATTGTATAACCAGGAAGCGTATATTCGGCTAAAAAGTCTCTGTCTTCCGTATTTAACCAAGATTCTGTAATGCCGATTATATCATAATGTTCTGTAAACACGATTTCCTCTAGATCTGAAAATTTATTGCGTATGCTACGAGCATTTACATAAAACACCTTAAGAGTATTAGAGTTGGATGTTACTGATTGTGCATTGTCTGAATTTTCAGTTCGTATTTGACTTACACTACCCCCGGATACCCCCGGTTGACCCCGTTTTTTGAACGGAAATCCTTGACTGCATCGTTCAGCAGACGACCAAGACGTGCAGCTCCTACTTCATTGAGATGTACACCATCTCCTGAAAACAAAGATTTATCATAGTAAAAATTATCCCACGTGTCGACAAAGCCGATGTCCTCCTCCCTGCAGAGTTTGGCTTGGCGTCGATTTGTACTGGTAGCTATGTTGTAGAATCGGTTTTCTACATCAATCTGGGGAACATTTCCTGAAATTAAGATTCTATTACATTTTTCCTTGAAGGACCTGATCAGCCGCCGGTACTTGCAAAGTAGTTCCTCTGACCGCGTCCGTTGGACATCGTTAGATCCAACGTGGATGACTTACGTAGTGCTTGCGGGGGCGAGCCTGGAAACCTCTTCCACAGCCGCAACAATGTCGTCCACGCCGCCACCTGGGATACAGAATCGCTTTCTGGTCCTGGGTGCCCTGGCGCAGAACTCGGTTAATTGGCCACGGACCATGGAGTCGCCCACAAGCCGAACTTCTTCCGTTTCCTCTTCCTCGTCAATAGCAAGAATTTTGAAGCGGTTTTGGCATGTAGTCGGGATGACCTTCCTGGTACTGGTACTGGGATGCACATTGTTTCTCACTAACTGAAAGTTGTCCTGGGGGGGAGTGAGAGTAGAGTCATTATTATTTTCTGCAACATCTAAGGTAGCTGCTGGTGTGGGTACCGGTACCGGTACTGTATGCACTGGAATGGCGGTTGACATCGTAGTGGTTTCTTGGGCCGAGGGCACTCCTACGTTGAGTGTGGCAAATTCTTGAAGGGATTCAAGCTTCGTAGTCAGGGCATCGATCTTGCGGTGAGCTGCATTCAATTCATCCGCAATCTTCTCTCGGAGCTGGCAAAATCTACAAATTTGGACATCAGTATCAACAAACATGGTAGTGCCAAATTTACCGGAACAACTCGTGCAGGTTCGTTGCGGCGCCATAACGATATAATCACAATATGCCTGAAAATCACACAAATTTATGTTAGCAAAATGGTACAATTAAAGCCTGAAAATCACACAAAATTTTGTTAGCAATATGATCAAATTAATGTGCCTGTAAATCACAAAAAATATGTTAGCAATAGAACACAATTTATGCCTGAAAATAAAACAAAAATTGATGTTAGCAGTATGACACAGTTAAAGCCTGAAAATCACAAATGGACTAGAAATTTGTTACAAAATTTACTGGGAAAAAAAAAAAAAGTGGGAGAGGGTTAATGTAGCCTAGTGAGAAAACTGGAAAACAGTATACAGTACAGTAACAACAAGTATTTGTTAGCAATATGGTACAATTAATGCCTGTAAATCACAAAAAGAATATGTTAATCACAAAAAGAATATTATGCCTGTAAATCACAAAAAATATGTTAGCAATAGAACACAATTTATGCCTGAAAATAAAACAAACATTGATGTTAGCAGTATGACATAGTTAAACCCTGAAAATTGCAAATGGACTAGTATTTTGTTACAAAATTTACTGGAAAAAAAGTGGGAGAGGGTTAATTTAGCCTAGTGAGAAAACTGGAAAGCAGTATACAGAGGAGGAAGGGGGCGGGGGAGGGGGGGGGGGCATTTTTATAAAGTTTGATAGAGGTTTAGCCTAGTGAACAAAGTAAAAAAACTTCCCCTTACCACTAGCTGGTCCCACCTCCTGGGGGTTCTTAGGATATTTTGTTATACTGTATTGTTATTGAAGAATTTGTCTCTCTCTCTCTCTCTCTCTCTCTCTCTCTCTCTCTCTCTCTCTCTGGTGTTGAAATGGTATTGTGTTGCGCTGTTTACTGGTCATTTATCATAGAGCTTGGTGTGGTGGAATATATCAACCTATTTATATTTAGAGGTGGAGGGTTTATTTATTGCGAGGTCAGCTCATTGAAGTTTTTAAAAATATTTAATGGGTTTGACAATGTGGATTATAGCAAAATGTTTAGCCTTAATATGAATACAACACGCAACCATGGCTGGAAATTAGAATTGAACAGGTTCAACACTAGTATTTGTGGAAACCTTTTCACATATAAAGTCTGTTCTACCTGAAACAAACTTCTCTGTTTGAAGTTGTAAACAGTTCTTCAGTAGAGCAGTTCAAGAAGAGAGTATATAGTATTTTACACACTCTGTAATGAGTGTAGTGCACTAAATAGTATCTCTCCTTCTACTTCAAGTATCTCCTCGGAATGGACCGAAAGGTCTCCGAGATATTAATTATTCCTTGTAACTCTCTCTCTCTTTCTTCTCTCTCTCTCTCTCTCTCTCTCTCTCTCTCTCTTTCACTCTCACACACACTATCTCTCTCACTCACTCTCACACACACCCTCTCTCTCTCTCTCTTGGTCATTAACGTATGCGAAATGGTCATGCTACCCAGTTTACCACACACACACCTATATGTTTACATAGCACACCACACACTCATACACACACTCATACACACACACACACACACACACACAGACGTACACACACCCACAAACAAACGCGCGGGCATATACACACACACACACACACACGCACACACACACACACACACACACCTGGCCACCACTCCTTACTTAGTTATATCTCCTCTCTTTTATTCAGTACACACACACACACACACACACACATACATACACACCCACAAACAAACACACACACACACACACACACACACACTGATGTCTGTGTCTGATGTCTGACTGCATCACGTTTATTCATTAAAGTCCGCCTAGACAAATATCTCGCTTCAAACCCGCGACTGACTGCGTTTGTAAATGAATAACTTTATTTTATCCCCCCCTCAGTTACTAACCCATCTGTCCCCTACTAACTTCCTAATCCTGCCACGGACATTAGTTCCAGGGCAGTAATTCCCTTTCCAATGTTCCCTTACCCACTCTAAACCACTGTTGGACACTTGATCCTCAGTGTTTTGGAGGACAAGCAACCTAGAAGGGTCACTAGATCTGTTGTTGCTTGATTTCCTTTGTACTCCTTTGTACACACACACACCTGGCCACCACTCCTTACTTAGTTATATCTCCTCTCTTTTATTTTATATCTCTCCTCTCTTTTATTTTATATATCTCCTCTCTTTTATTTTATATCTCTCCTCTCTTTTATTTTATATATCTCCTCTCTTTTATTTTATATATCTCCTCTCTTTTAGTTTATATCTCCTCTCTTTTATTTTATATATCTCCTCTCTTTTATTTTATATATCTCCTCTCTTTTATTTTATATCTCCTCTCTTTTATTTTATATCTCTCCTCTCATTTATTTTATATCTCTCGTCTCTTTTATTTTATATCTCCTCTCTTTTATTTTATATCTCTCCTCTCTTTTATTTTATATCTCTCCTCTTTTATTTTATATCTCTCCTCTCTTTTATTTTGTTCTCATGTAATTTCTGCATTTATCTTCTCTTTCCTTCTCTCCTCTATAGAAATAGTTATTACACATATATTTTTGTTTTCATATTTATCGTAATCACACATATAACATAACTATATACTATTGGCGCCATCGTAACAGTATATATAAAACACACACACATACACACATACAGTATATATATATATATATCGGTATATTGAGAGAGAGAGAGAGAGAGAGAGACAGAGAGAGAGAGAGAGACAGAGAGAGAGAGAGAGAGAGAGAGAGAGAGAGAGAGAGAGAGAGAGAGAGAGAGAAGATAAGATAAGATAGATATCAGTATTACAAAAACAGCCATAAACTGTCTACTCTTAAAACAATTATGACACATTAACATTAACTCCTCCATGTGTGTCTGTCACGAGCAAACCCCGACACGTACAGTCGCGCTAATAAGTAATGTCTGGGCACCAAGTATATTTTGATCAATAATTGGTATCAGCAATATCTAAGCTGCATTTCTTCATATCGAGTGAAATATACAAACATGTTCCTACACTTACCAACCCTATTCAACATTTGACAGACATTAATATAGCACAGAGCAAGCCAAACGTAAGGACAGCTGGGACATGATTTATTAGCGCCACCGTACAAACAATCCCCCCCCCCCCCCGCACCCCCCACCCACCTACACAATACCTACAGCTGTACTTTAAGGGGAGATGGGTCGTTATTCTGGTCCTCCTTCTTCCTCATGTATAGACCCCATTAGTTTTCAGATTTTAAGATGTTCCCCCCATTATTTTGGCGATTTTAAAACCTTTAGTTCCATTTCTATACCAATAACAAGACCTTTCGTGCCATTTAGGTGTCGATTTGTTCCTGCCGAGCGATAGCAAGCCTGTACTTTTAAGAGAAACCGGCCTTCGACCGGTATATTTTTCCATTGAAAAATATAAAAATGTATCTGGAAGGGTGGTCAAGGGAGTGTATTTAAATGTTTAAGCTTGATGAAGGACTAGCGAGGAAACTAATATATATATGAATACATAAATAAATAGACCCCCAAACTAACCCCTGTCCCCTTAACACCCCTAGCCACCCTATATAACAACACTACACCGTCTGTACTCGGTTTATTTACAGCTCACGGTAAATTGTCATGGATTTCTATTGATTTATTAACTATTATGAAGTGTTTGTGGTGAAATAGGTTGTTAATTATGAAAGCTTGGTAGGACCTAATTGTCTTGATAGCCTAGTTCATAGTGTGCGGAATTTCGGTGTGAGTATCCTAGGTTCGAGTCCTTGGAGTACTACATGTATTCATTACTTTCATTGATTTCACTAGTTAGGTTTATTTGTAAATTAATTGGCGAGTTGGTGAAAACAAATATGAATTCCTATGATGCAGACACATAGTAGTTTCACCTTTTCTATTTCACCCTTCTGTACCGGCAACGTCTTATTAACTTTAATCTGGGTACTATTAGGCGATTTTATTCAACTTCCAAAGGGCCTCTAGCTATTAATAGGCTTCGAACTATCTCACTTTACCCTTTAGGCCTATACTACCACAGATCCCTATTAAACCGCACACAATCCTCTAAATATAGCTAGAATGATATAAATAAAAGACGTTGCCGGTACAGAAGGGGTTAACTATCGATCAATAGGTTACTAAGGGATTCAACTTACCGTCAGCAGAAATGAACCCGACTTTAGGACAAGATGCACTCTTATATAACCAGGTGGAAACACTCGGTATACAGAAAACAAAATGTAATCCTTGTTTGGTCAAAGGGAGGTTGGCCATTAGTGTGATAACTTTATAGTAAAATAGTATGACTGAATTGTGAGGGTAGTTTCTTTTAAGGGGACATGGGCCGGTTGTTGTTGTTGGTACCTAAGCTGCCTGGCCGAACAGCCCCGAGTCCCTGAGGAAGGCCATGGCCACGATCGGGCTTTCCCACAGAGATCTCATTGAGTGTAGATTGTGTTGTTGGCGTAAGTGGTTGTGTGAAATGCAGTCTTCTATGATGTGTTTAATGGTATGGGGTGCTGTGTTACATCCCGGGCAGACGTCGACGACGGAGTCATCCAGTCTCTTCTGATAGCTCAGGAGAGCTGGAACACGGGCCGGTTTTCTGGACCACTTTCTCCCTCATGTTTAGCCCCGTTAGTTTTCAGATGTTAAGATATTTGCCCCATTACTTAGTCGATTCTTAGACCTTTCGCCCCATTTCTTCGTCAATATTTAGACCTTTCGTGCTATTGAGGTGTCTATTTTTTCACTGGCGAACGATAGTGAGCCTGTAATGTTGGAAGAACCGCGGGACATTTATCTACCGAAAAATGTACAAATTAATCTAGAAGGGGGATCTAATGGATGTTTTTTTTTTTTTTTTTTTTTTATAGAGATTTAGGGAGGAAACTTGAAAAATAATGAATACATGCAAAAATCGCCCAAAAAGTGAACCATCCCCCCTTAATTATGAGGTGACTAATCAGATGAGTTAATCACTGTATAAGAAACTACACTCGTAATTCAATCATGCGCATTACATATCCATACACAAGATCACAGAGAGGAACAGAACTTATGTGGTCAACTGTACATGTTTCTATTCTCGGCTGAGGGGGTATTAATCTGTGTCTGGGGAATGATTTGAGGGAATAATGTGTAATATATAACCTTGTGTGTTGTATGATGTATGACTGTTTAACACACACAAATACATACGCACACACACACATATATATATACAGTATATATATATACAGTATATATATATATATATATATATATATGTGTGTGTATATATATATATATATATATATATATATATGTATATAATTATGTATATATATATATATTTTTTTTTTTTTTTTTTTTTTTAAGAGACAATGAACGGAGGAAGGAAAAACACAGATAAAACAAAAAGGTCCATGTGCCTAAAGGCATCCTCCATTCATAAAGTGTTTGTAACAACTGGATTTAAACATTTGTAGATTGTAAGTTTGTGGAAAGCAATTCGAGGGAAGTGAATTCCAAAGAGTAGTAGCTCTGGGGATAAATGAATTCTGATAAGCAGAAGTTCTGCATTGTGGAGGAGAAAGTGTAAATTCATGGGCGCTCTCAGCTGCCCTAGTTCTACGGGGAAAGATGTGGAGAGGCGGCACAATTGAAGCAAGTTCCTCGGAACAATTGCTGTGAAAATATCTGTAGAATAATGCAAGGGATGCAACGTTTCTTCGTATGGATAATGTAGGAAGGTCCTGTGTGATTGCAGGGTTATTGATTAATCTAATAGCTTTATTTTGAATTTTGTCCAACTGCCTCAATGCAACCACTCCACTTCCACCCCACAGAGGTGAACAGTAATCCATCTGAGAACGCACATGACTTTTATATATCACGGCCAACTGCTCGTCAGTGAAGAATTCTCGAACTCTGTACAGGAGTCCCAGTTTTTTAGAGGCATTCTTAGCAATGCTTCTAACATAATGTGTCCAGCTCAAGTTAGTAGTTAATGTTACACCGAAAATGTCAATACTAAGGGAAGTGGGAATATTTACATTATTAAAAAATATATGGGAGTCAGTGAGATTCTGTCGGTTAGAAAATTGAATGTACTTGGTTTTCTGTGCATTAAAGGAAACTAGATTCTTTTGTCCCCATCCATTAATTCTAGAAAGGTCCTGGTTCAGAGAAATTGCGGTGTTTATTTTTGAATTTATAAGATCGGGTTGGGTGAAAGAATTGGTAAATGTGAAGGAACTGTGGAGTGTTGAGTCATCTGCGTAGGAATGTATTGGATTATGAGTGGTAGATATGAGATCATTGATATGAATGAGGAAAAGAATTGGGGCCAAAACTGATCCCTGGGGAACACCAGCATTTATTGAGTGAAATTGAGAATAAAGGCCATCTACCATTACACGTATTTTTCTGTTATGAAGATAAGAAGAAATTAGTGGAACTAATGATGCAAGGCCGTAGTGTGACATCTTCGACAATAAGGATTAATGCCAGACTCTATCAAATGCCTTTGATATGTCCAGTGCTATTGTATGTGTTTCACCATGTTGGTCTGTAGCTTGGTTGATTTGATGCGTACGAAGGCAAAGCATGTCTGCAGTTGATCGACATCGTCTAAAACCATATTGCCTATCACTGATTAATTTATTATTCTCAAGATGCTTAATTATGTGATTATTTAATATAATTTCAAAGACTACCAAGAGTGGAAGTTATAGCTATTGGTCTGTAGTTTGATGGATCTGAGGAGGCACCTTTTTTAGGAACTGGATGGATGTTTGCTTCTTTCCAGGGTACTGGGAAGCATGAGGTATGAGTACACAGACGGAACACATTTTGCCAATACAGGAGCGAGCACCAAGGAGCAATTCTTAAGTACTATTGGAGGAATTTCATCTGGACCAGGAGCCTTATCTACTGAGAGATTCTGCAAAATAGTTTTGACATGTCTGGTGTGGATCTTAAGTGAGGGAATTGCAGGCGAATTAAAATTAAGTACAGGGACATCTTGATTTATTTCATCTAAGGTTGAGTTGGTGGAGAAAATATCCGCAAGAAGGTTAGCTTTACCTCGTGGGTCACTTACAAGATTGCCAGTCGGAGATTTTAATGGTGGAATGGATGAAGCAGTAGTGAAGTTGGATTTAAATGAGTTAAGAGTAGACCAAAATATTTTGTTATCATTTGGATTATTTAGAAGTTTATTTGCCTGCTTGTGGAGAAAGTTTGATTTAGTTAGGTTTAATACAGTTTTGGCATGATTTCTGATGTTTCTAAAGTAATTAAAGGCTTCATGTGTTTTTGATCTTGTGTATGCATTGTAGGCTATTGCATGTTGTTCAGTTACTCTAGCACAATTATGGTCAAACCATTTAGGGTGAATTAGATCTTTTACTGTACTTTTGATGAGGAATAAAAGTTTCCATTCCAATTTTTACAAAATCTTGTATGTGGCTCAAGATGGAGTGTGCATCATTAGAAAAGAAAGAGGTCCAGGGAATATCAATAAGGAAACCTTGAAGACCCTCCCAGTCTGCCCTATCGTATATATATATATATATATATATATATATATATATATATTATATATACCGGTATACGGTATATATATATTTCCTATTTCATATACACTACATGTACACACACATAAACATGCACATACATACAGTATATGAACATGTTTTCACCTACACACTCACGCTAACACTATAATATTCACACTCACACATCCACACACACACACACACACACACACACACATACATCCACACACATCCACACGCACACACACATCCACACTCACACACACACACGCACACACACGCACACACACACATCCACGCACACGCACACACACACACACACACACACACACACACACACACACACACACACACAGTACTAAGTCATATAGAGGTCAATACCATGTACAGTTTTCTATTCTTGGTACACGTTACATTAATCTGTGTCTGAAGAACGACTTTATGGAACAAGTTAAGGGAGCCCACTTCGCGTTTCTTCTCTTTCTCTCCCTCTCTCTTTGGCTTGTATCCATTCGGCCCCATTCAGCCTACTGTTTTAAGACGTTTACCCCCATCCAGGTGTCAATATTTTCCTGGCGAGCGGTAGCGAACCAGCATATATATACAGTATATTTAGTTTGACAGCAAGATAAATGTGTACATTTTTCGATAGAAAAATTTCGTCTAAATATAGCTAGAGTAAAATTCTAATAACGTCTCCGGTACAGAAGGGGTTAAGATATATTCATTTGGGGTATAGAGAATATAGAGGTATATTAAATCATTGGGTTTATTGGTAGTGATTTTACCTCTTTGTACAGTCGCGCTAATAAGTGATGTCTCGGCACCAAGTATGTTTTGATCAATAATTGGTATCCGCAATATCTAAGCTTCATTTCTTCATATCGAATGAAATATACAAACCTGTTCCTACACTTACTCACCCTATTGAACATCTGACAGACATTAATACAGCACAGAGCAAGCCAAACGTAATGACAACTGGGATATGACTTATTAGCGCGACCGTACATGTATTGGTAGATTAATAATTACCAATATACCTTTGTGGGGGTATGCTTTTTTGTAGACCATTACGTGTTAACAGTGTGGCTAGTCCATGAAGATATATTTAGCTTGCCATTGATCTCTCTCTCTCTCTCTCTCTCTCTCTCTCTCTCTCTCTCTCTCTCTCGGGGGTTCAATAGTTATTTTTCATTGTACAGTTGGCTAAGAAAGTCCCCCTATCTTTCATTATACAGTATATCTATATATATATATATATATATATATATACAGTATATATAATATACATGCACAGTACTCCTCCAAACAAACTCTGTGATATATGGGTAGTTGTTAGCACACTACAACAGCACTAGGCAACATGGGTTCAACACTAATCAACATTAAACATTTCTATACGATAATGCATTTCCATACGATAATGTATTTGCAGGCTATAGCTAACATTACACGATTTATATTAATTAAAGGAAAGAAAGAGAACGAGAGAGAGAGAGAGAGAGAGAGAGAGAGAGAGAGAGAGAGAGAGAGAGAGAGAGAGAGATACAAGAGAGAGAGAGAGAGAGAGAGAGAGAGAGAGAGAGAGAGAGAGAGAGAGAGAGAGAGAGAGAGAGAGAGAGAGAGAGAGAGAGAGAGAGAGAGAGAGAGAGAGAGAGATAATTGATATATAGATAGCGAGAGGTATAACATTACTCAAAGGTTTAACAAACAGTTTGCCCGGTAGAGTGACAAGAAGATATATGAGCTGGGCAGAGAAAGGCATTTATTATAGAGATAGATCCAGATTATAAGAGGAGATAGATAGATAGATACATAGGTAGATTGATAGGTAGGTAGATATAGATAGATAGATAGTTAGATAAATAGACAGAGATAGGAAGAAAGATAGATAGAGAGATAGATAGGTACACAGACAGAGAGATAGGAAGAAAGATAGATAGATAGAGAGATAGAGAGATATACAGACAGAGAGATATATACTGTAAATAGATATGCAGACAGACAGACAAACAAATATAGATAAATAGATAGATAGACAGACATACAGGAAAACATACAGACAGACTGATAGATAGATAGATAGACAGACAGACAGATAGATAGCAAGACAGACCGAGATATACGAGCCAGGCAGAGAGACATTTATTACACAGAAAGGGGTACAAATGCCGTCCTCATATCCTTGGTGTTTTCGCCTACACGTACGTTTATAGCGGTTCCGGCAAAAAGAATTGCGACTGAAAAGACTTGTAGGCGAAAAGACTTGTGGGTGAAAAGACGTGTGGGCGAAAAGACTTGTGGGTGAAAAGACGTTTGGGTGAAAAGACTCGTGGGCGAAATGACTTGTGGGTGAAAAGACGTGTGGGCGAAAAGACCTGTGGGTGAAAAAGACTCATGGACGAACAGACAAGAGAGAGAGAGAGTGAAAGTGAAAGAGGGCGAAATGAATACCGGCGATAAGACCACTGAGCGAAGTAACCTAGAGCGAGTACACCATAAATCATCGTAGTGACGGAGAGACACAGTTGTTATAATATCACCAGGGGAAATTATTCAGAAAACGGAGAGGCTTCAAGGGCCGACTGAACTCAAGTAGAGAGATGAATACTGAGAACAATTATATAAGTTTATTTCTGTGTTTTGGCATCATTTATCTATTATATCTGCACAGATATATATATATATTATATATGTGCAACTCTCTAACCCAAGAGTGAAACGTTACTCTCAGACTTTCTTCTATTCAACAGCTGAGCTCTGGAACTCCCTCTCAGAATCAGTCTTTCCCTCTTCATATGACTTAAATTGTTTCCAACTCCGTGTGTCCAGGCATTTTAGCTCGAACGCCCCCTGATTTTGTCCCTGTCACTCTTTCACCTCTGGGGGCGGCACTCGCTACAGGCAGTTCTTCCTTTTGCCTCCCTCACTCACATAGAAAAAAAAAAAATATATATATATATAATACACTGTTTTAGGTATATACTGTATATACTGAGAAAGAGTGAGTGAGAGTCTGTAATCTTTCCGTCCGCTCTAACAGAGACAAAGATTGACATTCCAAGCAAGCAGAGACTGCCGTAGTTCAATAATACATCAAGTTCAATGTGTGGGAGGAGGTGGCGGCTTTAGGGGAGATGGGTCGTTTTCTGGCCCCCCTTCTTCCTCATGTTTAGCCCCATTAGTTTTCAGATTTTAAGACGTTCGTTAACTAGTTTGGCGATTTTGAGACCTTTCGCCCTATTACTTTGTCCATATTTAAACCTTTCGTGACGTTTAGGTGTCGATTTTTTCCTGGTGAGCGATGGCGAGCCTGTAATTACTTAAGGAACCGCTACCGAAAAATTTACAAATTATCTTGAAAGGAGGTAGGCTATAGGGGGTGTTTATTTGTTAAGCTTGATGGAGGTCTAACGAGGAAACTAACAACACAAAAACAAATTAGTAAGCAGCCCCCAAAATAAGCAATAGCCCCATAAATATCAATCACTGTGAAAGCAAAGCACTCCAAAATATCTAAGGACTCCCAACCGAGCTAATGTCAGCGTCTTCAGTGTGTTTATCCAAGAAACCTAATCCATAATCTGATTTTGGGTAAGGGACTGGAGTTCTTGCAGAGAGGCTCCAGTCCTGGCGTTATTCTTAACTTACAGTGTGCTGGTTTAATAATCCAATAGGGTTGATAGCCTCTGAAGTCCTATTTTAACTAACTAACTGATTCTGGCTAGTAAAAGTGCCTGGAAACTGCCTGTGTGACGCTGATTGTAAGAACATTAAAGCCGTAACCAAAGATCAGCTAACCAAACTTAACCAAACCTAACCATACCTGATCTGACTTGACCTAACCTAACCTGACCTACTCTAACCTAACTTAACCTAACTTAACCAAACCTAACCAGACTTGACTTGACTTGACCTGACCTAACCTAACCTGACCTACTCTAACCTAACCTAACCATACCGGACCAGACTTGACCTGATCTAACCCAAGCTAACCTAACTTAACTAAGCTTAACCTAGCCTAATCAAACTTCATCTAATAACAGCCCATTTGCTCTAGCCCTTCTTGAGTTACAGAGGTTGGAGTTCACGATTTCCGGTCTACCTATTTGGAACAGTGTATAGTTATAAAACCTGTGTGCCGGGGATATGCGCTCTACCATACGCTCTGCTGGTTATCAAGGGAGCCAACCACGCTTCTTTTCTATTTCTCTCCCTCTCTCTCTTTGGCTTGTATCCTTTCAGCCCCATTCAGCCTACTGTTTTAAGATGTTTACCCCCAACCAGCTGTCAATATTTTCCTGGGGAGCGGTAGCGAGCCAGCATATATATATTTCCGTTTTGACAGCAAGCTAAATTTATACATTTTTCGATAAAAAAAATTCTCCGGCGAAGCCGGATTTCTCCATACAATGCTGGCTCGCTATCGCTCGCCAGGAAGAAATCGACACCTGGATGGAGATAAACGTCTTAAAACAGTTGGTTGAATGGGGCCAAATGGATACAAGCCAGGGAATGAGAGAAAAGGAGAAAAATATAAATAAAAAGCCGGTGACCTTAAGGTGTCAAACCGGAGCAATTTTGTTTGAAAACTTGAAAGTAAATGAGGAGGAAAAGAAAATTAGCAAGACATATCTTTGCTTTGGCCATTGTATCACTTCCTAAGACATAATTTGAACTTTCAGCCATAATTTCATCTTCACTTCTACAATAATACAGACTAAAAAGAAAGGACTCGGATTTCGTTTGACACCCTGTTGGTTCTGGTTCTTCTTCTTCTTCTTCTTCTTCTCCTTCTCCTTTTTCTTCTCCTTCTCCTTCTTCTTCTTCTTCGTGTTCTTCTTCTTCTTCTTCGTTTGCTTCTTCTTCCTTCCCCTCGTCCTGCTTTCAGACTCCATATTTCCCGGGGAGGGTACGATGGGTATGATGTATGACTCTACTGTAGCCAGAATGGAAAAGTGTTTGGAGTCTTCCTTCATATTTTTGGAGTAATATTGGACGATTTCATTCGCCCCATTCAGTAGTCGATTTTTCCTGGCGAACGAGAGCGAGCCTGCAATAGATGCTTATGTTCTGGGTGTGTTGTCCCGAGTTCAAATCCCGGGAGGGCCATATGCTTTCATTAGTTTATTCAAGTACATTGGGGTTTGTAAATTATGATGTTAAGAGCGGGTGTTACTTATTTAGGAGACACCGGACTATGGCTGCTTTGAAGGAGGTCTAGGGGGCAAAATATAAAATACATACGAAAATTGAAATTTCAATGAAAACCTTCAATTTTAAAACACACACACACTACAATACCCCCCCCCCCCCCCCTCAAACAAAAAAACAAACAAAACAGTTTGACCAGCTAGTGTCAAGGTTACACAAACATTAAAACTGTAAAGGCAGTATCACACGAGCTCTTTTTCACTCAACATCTATCCTCAACACTGGTCTGACAGCTTACGTGGTCAACATATAAACATTTTCGGTTGACTAAATTCATCTAACATCAGTCTAGTTTCCGATACCAGTGCAAAATAGTCCAGATATTTTGCCATAAAAATGTTGATCATCGAATGTTGACTATAAGAGCTCTCGTGTGATGCTGGCTTAAGACTGCTGCATCCAGAACTGATAATCCTTAGGCCGGTAAGGTGGACCCCGTTGCTCTATTTTATCCTGGTTGACAGTGTTGCTTAACCCCTTCTGTACCAACCACGTCCTTTAAACTTTATTTTGGCTACTATTAGACGATTGTATACCGTTTCAAAAGGGCCTCCAGCAATTAATAGGCTTCGAACTCTCTCACTTAACCTTTTTCACTACCACAGATCCTTCTTAAATTGCACAACATCTTCTAATTATAGCTAGAATAAATTTAGAACAGACGTCGGCGGTACAGAAGGGGTTAAGAGGGCAGTGGTTATTTTTGGGTATATTTACTTATTCATTTATTTCTTTGTTTCCTCGCAACACCTCCATCAAGCTTAATAGATCCCCCCCTAGGTGCCCCTCTTCAAAATATATTTGTACATTTTTTGGGAACAAAAATATCCCGGCCGAAGGCCGGTTCCTCCTAAAATTACAGGCTCGCTATAACTCGCCAGGAAAAATTGACATCTAAATGGCAGAAAAGGTCTTAAAATTGAGAATAAAATGGGACAAAAGGTGTCAAAATCGCCTAACTAAAGGGGCTAACATCTTAAAATATCAAAACTATTGGGGTGTCGATTTGTATTTTAGGGCAAGCGATAGCGAACCTGTACCTAAGAAATCGGGCTGCGTGTGGGACATTATTCTATCGAAAAATGTACAAATTTAGCTTGAAGGAGACTAACTAAAACACATTACTCGAAAATATCGAAGGCAAGCGAAATCCTCAATTATAATAATAAAGTAAACGAGTCGTTTTGCCCAAAATCAAAACGGCATACCCAACTCTGCGAAGGGTTACCATCATCACTAATGTTACCACAATTATTACTACTACTATCATCATCACTACAATTGTCACCATCATAACTGCTATTGTTTTTAATTAAGGTGAATATTTGTACATTTTATTATTAAATAGTTGTAAGTCTTGAACGCAACATGTGTAATAATTATACTGTATATATAAATTATGTATATTATGAAATAAAGATAATTGATTGATTGAATTGATTGATTATCACCATCATCACTACTATAAACATTATCCCCACTATTACTACCATCACTTCTAATGTTAACTAAACTAACTTAACCTAACAGATGCGGGCGAGTTTTTTTTCTGCCCCCTGAACGATGGCGTTCTGTGTGAATGTGCCCCCACGGGGCACACACACACAGAACACCATCATCATTGCTTGGGAATAGGTACAGGGTGGGGGGTGTGGGTCCTGAGGGGGGTGGGGGGCTGGTTGAGAGGGGGGGTGGGGCAGAACCACATTTTGGACCTAAAATCATAACCATTACACAAATTTAAAAAAAAAAAAAATAATAATAATTACCGTCGCATTCACACACCGAATGTTTGTGTGAAGTTTGGTGAAAATCCGTCGAACGATCTAGGAGGAGTTATCGGACAGACAGACAGACATTTCGCCCGGCATATACCACT
Organism: Paralithodes platypus; assembly: GCA_032716605.1. Classification (NCBI taxonomy): domain Eukaryota; kingdom Metazoa; phylum Arthropoda; class Malacostraca; order Decapoda; family Lithodidae; genus Paralithodes; species Paralithodes platypus. The sequence continues at coordinate 16,519,371 of CM064546.1, read as the reverse complement.
ATACGGGGGGCAATACAACTCTGCTTACGCAGAGTTGATAATAAAGTAGACGTGCCATTTTGCCCAAAATCAAAACGGCATACCCATCTCTGCGATCGGTCACCATCATCACTACTAGTCACTATAATCATTAATATCATCAGCACTACTACTATTATAATCATCACTACTACTTACCAACATCACTAATACTGTCACCATCATCTTACAATCATCATTACTAATGTCACCATCATGAATACTATTATGACCATCATCACTACTACTAGTACTGTCATCATCATATCTACTACTGTTATCATCATCACTACCATCATCATCACTACTGTCATCATTATCACTAAATCTACAACCATTATCACTGCTATTATCACCATCATCACTACTATCAGCATTATCCCGACTATTACTACCATCACTTCTAATGTCAACTAAACTAACTTAACCTAACAAATGCGTCGCAAGTTTTTCTCACCCCCTGAACGATGCATGGCTTCTGTGTGAGAGTGTCCCTATGGGGCACTCTCACACAAAACGCCATCATCATTGCTTTGGAACAGGTACAGGTTGGGGAGTGGGTGTCCTGTAAGGGGGGGGGGGGGGGGGGGGGGGGGGGGGGAACCATAATTTAGACCTAAAATCATAACTATTGCACATATTCAAAAAATCTTTTATCAATACCGTCGCATTCTGTGATGTGTGTGCCCCTACGGGGCACACACACACAGGGAATAGGTACAGGGTGGGGGTGGGGGTCCTGAATGGGGCGGGGGGGGGGGGGGGGAAACCATTTTTAGGACCTAAGATCATAACTATTGCACAAATTCAAAATAAATTGTTTTAATTACCGTAGAATTCACGCACTGAAGGTTCGTGTGAAATTTGGTGAAAATCCGTCAAACGGTCTAGGAGGAGTTCTCGGACAGACAGACAGACAGACAGACATTTTGATTAGCATGTACCACTATACGGAGAGCGATACCACTCTGCTTACGCAGAGTTGATAATAAAGTAGACGTGCCGTTTCGCCCAAAATCAAAACGGCATACCCAACTCTGCGATGGGTTACCATCATCACTATTAGTCACTGGTTGGGAATAGGTACAGGGTGTGGGAGTGGGGGGGGGGGGGGGGGATCTGGTTGTGGGTGGGGGGGGGGGGCAAAACCATATTTTGGACCTAAAATCATAACTACTGCACAAATTAAAAAAAAAAAAATTATATCCCGTCGCATTCACGCACCGAATGTTCATGTGAAGTTTTGTGAAAATCCGTCGAACGGTCTAGGAGGAGTTATCGGACAGACAGACAGATAGACAGACAGACAGACAGACATTTCGGCCGGCAGAGTTGATAATACTAAATATCATAACCCACAAGATGTCGGATCAGATAGTGTTACGAAAGTGATCCTTATTCTCTCCCTCTCTCTCTCTCTCACACACACACACACACACACATACACCACACACACTCAGGGTATAAAGGAAACTCAATTTGTAGGCTTGAGGAATGATATCCCCATAATTTTTCTCTCTCACTCACTCACTCTTACTCTCACTCACTCACTCACTCTCTCTCTGTCTCTCTCTCTCTCTTCCCTTTAGTAAGTATGTCTTCCCTTCTCTCTCCTTCCATATTCTATGTTTCCATTCTTATCTGCCCTCTTTCTTTTCTTTGAGTTCTACACGGGAGTAAGACGTGTTGTATACAGGATTCAACACTATGAGTCTCTTCCTACCTTCCCTTGGGTAACGAATTCCTCTTTGGTTTATTTGTTGTTGGCCTGTTCTGGTTGTCTTCTTTTGCTCTTTCTATTTTTATTTCTTCTTCCTCCTCCTCCTCCTCTTATTTTTCTGCTTCTTTGTTTCAATTTCGTGTTCGTCTTATTATTTGTCCTGAATTTCCTGCACAATCTTGTCCATGTTAGAGTCACGGGAATAATGCTTGTGTAACTTATTGGTTTGATGGTTTTACCTATCAAAAGTAATCTTCTTTTCCTCTTTCGTTCTCTCTTGCTTTCCTTTTCTCCCTTTTTCTTTTGTTTAAGCTTCTTTTTCATCTTCCTCCTACACAATCTTTATCATATCTTGCCTCACCCATGTTTGATTATTACACGTGGGTAAGACGGGTTGTATACAAGATTCAACACCATGGCTGTTGTTGTGTTCCTGCCTTCCCTTGAGTAACTTATTGGTTTGATAGTTTGACTTATATAACTTATTATTATTTTTCTATTTAGTTTTCTATGTTTTCTATTCTTCTATCCTTTTTTCTCCCTTCTGATTTTGTTTGAGCACCTTTTTCCTCTTCGTCTTACACAATCTTTATTATATCTTGCCTCACCCCATGTTTGATTATTACACGTGGGTAAGACAGGTTGTATACAAGATGCAACACCAGGGCTGTTGTGTTCCTGCCTTCCTTTGAATAACTTATTGGTTTGATGGTTTGACCTATTTAAGGGGGGTGACCTGTTTTTGTTCTCTCCTATTTTCTCTTTCTCTGGCTTGTATTCATTCGGCCCCATTCAGCCTACTGTTTTAAGTCGTATATCCCCATCCAGGTGTCAATTTCTTCCTGGCGAGCGATACCGAGCCAGCATTGTATGGAAAAATCCGGCTTCGCCGGAGAATGTTTTCTATCGAAAAATGTACAAATTTAGCCTGCTGTAAAAAAAATGTTTAACAATATGCTGGCTCGCTACCGCTCGCCAGGAAAAAATCGACACCTGGATGGGGATAAACGTCTCAAAACATTAAGCTGAATGGGGCCGAATAGATACAACCCAGAGAAAGGTAAGACAGGTTGTGTACCGGATTAAACACCTGGGCGGCTCTGTTCCTGTATACCTACCTTCCCTTGTGGATGGAATTATTCAGGGGTTTTATTATTATTTTGGTGTCGCGTTCTCGTTTTCCTTTCCTTGCTTTTATGTTCAAACTTTCTTCTTCTTCTTCTTCAGGTCAAGTAAAGGGCAGGTGAAGGTATTGAGGGATAAGCCTTTACAACGGCACCTCGTAACTACTTTTCGAGGAGTGTTGAGAGGGGAGAAGGGGTGTTGGAGAGAGGGGAAGCTGTTGGACTGGCTTTGTTGTATGTGGTATAAGTCTGTTTACATCGTCAAGGTGTCCCCCACTAAATATGTCCGACTTGGCCGAGATCGAATCCAGGTCAAACAGATTCACGCGTGACCATGCTCTCCACTCGGCCGCCGCGGCTTTGCCTTCTTCGTCTTTATCTTCTCATGTTTGTTTTCTCTCTGTTTTGTTTGTTTTGTTTCGTATCCGTCTATTTTATATATGTATTTAGCTTATAATTATACGTTTCTATATCGTATAGATTTTTACATTTGATATCAATATTTGTCTATACCTTACTTCTTCTAATATCTCACTGTTTTCAACACACCCTTGTCATCTCTCTATTCATCCTCTATTTCCCATTTGCTTTCTCTATTTCCATCCCGTCTGTTCATGCTATACTTCGCACTTTTTTCCTAATTTTCCATTCCGTCTATTTATAATCTATTTCACATGTTCTTTCTAGTTTTCCTTTCCGTCTATTTATAATCTACTTCCCATTTTCTTTCTCGTTTTCCTTTCCGCCTAGTCATGCACCACTTCCCATTTTCTTTCTAGTTTTTCCATTCCGTTTATTCATGCTCTACTTCCCATTTTCTTTCTAGTTTTCCATCCCGTCTATTTATAATATACTTCCCATTTTCTGTCTAGTTTTCCATTCCGTCTCTACTTCCCATTTTCTTTTTCATTGTCCGTGCCTTTCCATGTGCCGTGTTTACCATATTTTTGCCTCTCTCAACATTCAGTACCACACCTCGACGAAAACTGGTTGCCTACATGATTCAGACCGTGGCTCTGTTTCTCCCTTCCTTCCGTTGTGTGAATTTTCGGGCTGCCTTAAATTTGTGGTCTCCTTTTCCTTCTTCTTCTTCTTCTTCTTCTTCTTTATTTTCTTCTTCATATGTTTCATCATTTTCATATAGTTTTCGTATCCTTTTGTTCTTCTCTTCCCCTCGTCGACCTTTAATGTGTCCTCTTCTCCATCTCCATCATCATCAGATCAGATGAAGATATTGAGGAATAAGCCTTTACAACGGCACCTCGTATCTACATTCTACTGTTCCTACTTTTTTGAAGAGTGTAGAGAAGGGAGGAGGGGTGTTGGAGAGAGAGGAAGCTGTTGGAGTGTCTTTGTTTTGTGTGTTTAGTCTGTATACGTCGTCAGGATGTCTCCTTCTTCTTTTTTTACTTCTACTCCTTATTCTTATCATCATCATCACAATCTTCTCATTTGTTTGTCTTCTTCTTTTTTTACTTCTACTCCTTATTCTTATCATCATCATCATAATTTTCTCATTTTTGTGTCTTCTTCTTCTTCTTCTTCTTCTTCTTCTTTGACTTCTACTCCTTATTCTTATCATCATCATCATAATCTTCTCATTTGTTTGGCTTCTTCTTCTTCTTCTTTGATTTCTACTGCTTCTTTTCTTATTATTTGTTCCTCTTTTTTCTGCTCATCATCATCATCATCATCATAATCTTCTTCTACTCCTTCTCTTTCTTCTCATCATCAATTTGCTTATCTACGTCTTATTCTTCCTCTTCTTCTTCTAGTTTGTCTCCTCCTTTGGCTTACCTTTATTTATCAACATCATCTTCATCTTCTTTATGGATCCCCTCTGTTACGATCCATTAGTTTCACGATTGTAAGACGCTTCATCCCAGTAGTTTGGTGATAAAAAGACGGTATATCCCATTCAGGTGTCGTTTATATTTTTTGAGGCGAGCAACAGGGAGCCTGTAACTTTGACAAATTTGGGCTTCGGTCGGGACATTTGTCTATCGAAAAATGTACAAATTTAGTTTGAAAGGGGTTTGGATGAGATTTGTTTTTGTCTGGGAAGGTTTTTGTTAGCCTTGTGGCTAATTCTTGGTCATCCTCCTTTCGGGAATTCGGTGAGACTTTTTCTATTGCACTAGACATATTGAAAGCCTTCGATAGAGTCTGGCACAAATCTTTAATTTCTAAACTACCCTCCTTCGGTTTCTATCCCTCCATCTGTGCCTTTGTCTCTAATTTCCTTTCCGGCCGTTCAATAGCCACGGTTGTGGACGGCCATTGTTGACTTCCTCACCCTATAATTCTGGTGTTCCTCAGCGCTCTGTCCTATCTCCTATTTTCTTTCTAATTTTTATAAATGATCTCAACTGTACCTCAATTCCCATCCATTCATACACAGACGCAGACGACTCAACCTTACACTACTCCATTAGTTTTTCAGAACGCCCCAGCCAGCAATCCCTCAACGACAAACGTAATGAAGCCATAGAACTCTTAAATTCTGATCTAAATACTATCTCCAATTGGGGCAGAGAAAACCTTGTTACCTTTAATGCTTCCAAAACCCAATTTCTCCATCTATCTACCCGTAATGCTGGGGTCACACATTCACGTATATGCTCCCGTATGCTCCCGTACGAAGGTTTATTGGTAGTTGGCAACCGAATACGTAAAACGTAAGGGCTTAGTACGCAAAACGTAAATGAAATTGTGTCTAGTCGTGGGGGTTGGTACGCATGGCGGGAGTAGCCACGCTGGTCGGGGAGGTGGTGGGTGCGGCCAAGGCCGCCCGGTATGTTTTGGATTTTGAATCAGATACCTGGCTCGCGCTCACGTATGTCAAAAGTCGGGAAATCCTACGTCTGACCGGGCTAGCTGCTACGTCTTACGGGAGCAGCCCTGTAAGACGTAGCAGCTAGCCCGGTCAAACGTAAGTTTCTCCTGACAATCGTACAATATTCCCGTCAAACGGGACAGTTAAAGTTAGTCCGGGCGCATCTGGCACCACCGCCGCACTGCGTGTTGGCGGGAAGACGCAGCAACGTTGTAGGGGGGGGGGGGGGGGGGGTATATAAGGACCAGCGGGGGACACTCCAGTCACACCTCTCACCACACCGCAGCAGCAACCAACGTATATATACGTCCTCGCCGAAAATAAATCGTAGCAGCAAAACGACTGCACCTATGGCTTTCATATTTTTACCACATGTACCTTACCCTTTAGGCTACCCACCACAAAAATCCAAAATCCCTCCTCCAACCCACTCGCTGACTGTCGGTCCCGTCAGAAGGAAAAAAAAGGAAAATCTGTGGCGGCGAAACGACTGCACCAATCGGTTCCATATTTGTGTGACAAGTCCCTTACCCTTCTGCCTTCCTCCCACCACATCCCCAACCGCCACCCACCACCCACTTCTAGCGTATCCGTACGAAGAAAAGGAAAAAAAGGAAAATCCGTGGTGGCGAAACTACCTCACCAATCGTCTTCATATGTGTAACACAAGTCAATTACCCTTCTACCTTCCCCCCCACCATCCCCAAAAACACCCTCCCACCCATACATTCCGATACCATAAAAGTCTCTGTAGTCTATAGTGTCTTTTCAACTACTTTCGGGGACCATCGGGGACCTGATTTCTGGCAAGGGGAGTGTTTTTTTTACCATTATCCTTCCTTTCTCTCCCAACTTGATAGATTTAGCCCCCCCCCCAAAAAAAAAACAACTCTGGCACTGGCAGAAGCACACCGTCAAAATTGGCTGGCACTCAGCAGGTTAAAGGTTACAAGGATGAATGGTCTCTCCTCTTGCTCCTTTCCTTCTTCTCTTGTTTCTTTTGATAGATGAAGTTTGCTATTGCAAGTAGTTCCAAGATTTCGATGTAGGAAAGGATCCATTGCATTAGCCATGTGTTATGCCTGTTCTCCGGGTTTATTAGGGAGTTCACAAAATTGAACTCCTCCAGGATGAATTCCGCGATGTTGTTCATGGTGCCGATGAAGGACTGGGAATGGGAATGGTGTGGCCATTCCTGCCCTTTTGTAGTTCCCCGATTCCAACCCAGACCTACGTGGTTGACAAAGACTCTTTTTCTGTGTTGGGACAGACGGGGTGTGCCTACGCTTGTCCGGAAACGGTCCACGTAAGTCTTAAACACTCCCAAGACGTACGGCCTCAGCTACGCAGGTCTTGTGGGGGCGTGGCCATGGGTGTGGCCTGTGTTCCCGCAAATCGTGCAGCCCAAGCGGACTAACGGAGACATGCTTACGCAAGTCGCAAGCACGTACGTAGTTCCATACGACTACATTACGTCTGACGTAACACTGGCCCCGTCACGATACGTCTGTCGGGAAGTGCAATAGTCGTGCTCTATACGGGCGTACACGGCCGGACTACGCCCGTCAGAACACAAAATTGGCGATTACCCCTGACGGGAGCTGTCGGGAGCGATATACGGGAATGTGTGACCCCAGCATAAGGAACTCCTAGCGGACTATCCCTTATTCAACAACAATACAAAAATCAATCCTTCATCTTC
>CM064546.1:16501971-16504471 GCA_032716605.1 Paralithodes platypus | reverse complement strand
CTCTCCACCACCCTTAGCATACCTGCACTTCTTCACCTTTCATAACTCCCCCACTACCAAACACACTCAAGCTCAGTTTCCATCTAAGCTATGCCTTGTTCACCCGCCACAAGACCCAGAAACCTTACTTCCACCAGACGCCCCCCTAGACCCAACACGTGGCAGCTCGTCCACTCTTTCAACACACTCCAACCAATAAGGAGCAAGGAACTGACAGTATACAAAAATAGCTCTATCCCAACCATTGTAAATATTATTAATAATTGTGTAATGACAGGCCTGTTACACCATATAATACGCGCCCAGCCCTTTCAATAATAGTATGCAGAAGTGTTGTGTGCGTGTGTATTATTAAAATATATGTATGTATTTGCTTGAGTTTGTTTATGTTATATGTGTCAATATGGATATGTGCAATTATGTATTGTAACCTACATATGTGTCTGTATGTGGTGTGGGTATATGTGTCATGTATGTTATGCGTTAATTATCTGATCAAATGTGGTATTTGTGTCCCTAATAGTGTAGACTGTTTTGTGGTTCGAAGGCTCGAGCCCCGCTGAGAGTATTCTATCACACACCCACCCCACCACCTACCCTAAAGAATGTCCCATATACTTATAATTCCCCCAAGCTGTGTCTACTTGTATTTATATCCTCTTTTTGTTCTCTACCGAGAGGATTACCCTCCTCATTGTAGAAAAGGCTTTACCTGACCCCTACCGTGTACGGACCCGTATGGCCGTTTCGCCATTTACCCCCCTTTTCAAACTCCTCATTTGATCTCTTCACGACCGTTTGACATTTCCATTCTAATTTGGCTTTTACCTGACCTACAGTCCATGCCCCATTAACCCCCTTTTTTCCAATTCCCTCACTTAATCGTCATCCCCAGGATTTACCTCCCATTATTTGCCTCAACCTGACCCTACCAGAACAGTGTTTTTGTATGTATATATGTTTGTCTTTGCATAGAGTGGAGCGTTTTTATGTATACGGTCATGTGCCCGAGCCTTACTACATGTTCTTATGTTCTTATATCATGTATGATATATGATATGTCGTATATACAAATTGGTATATTGCGTATGTATGTGTGTACGATATCCTGTATATAGCTGGATGTTCTGTATATATATCAGCGTCAAAAGAGAATGGGTACTGTAATTGCACTGTAAATCACTTACTCTCAATGGTCTAATTTTCAATGATAATTTGTATTTTGCACTAGCATAATTATTGTATCAATTTCTTGTTTTTTAATGTAAAGTAATATTCTACTCACACATCTGTAAACTGAAGCTTACCATTTTCATATCTGTACATCTCATGTTCATCCACTAAAATTTGTAAAATGTGTATTTTCAGCTCATGAGGCTGCCATTCTTTCATAAACTCGTTTTATCAACTCTGACGAAGCCAGAGTGGTACTCGCATACACCAGATCCCGCCCGTAGACTGTGCACCACAATTCAGCTTGTCCCGTCGTTGTCCGTCGTCAATCCGTCGTCGTCCGTACACCTACGGGGCCGTTAAACTCCTCCTCGACCGTTCGACTGCGATTTTCCACCCAATATTTCATAGGTATATTCATTTGGTCCATTGCCCGAAGGTCAGTCAAAAAGAAATGTTCAATTTAACTTAAAGGTTAGGATCAAAGGTCAAGGTTAAATATAAGGTCAATTATTTCATGTCGGTTTAGTTTTTACTCAAATTTCTTCAGTTTTCACTATACAGGTTACTGATAACCTCGATATCTTATTGGCCAAATTTTAGATAAATATTCTAAAGGGTAAGGGTCAAAGGTAAAGGTCAAAGAGTCAAAATATTTGTTTTCTACTATTTTCTTATATTAACGTTAGATTCTCACTAAACTTACTATGTTATATTCGGAATACTTAGAACAAGGTCATCACAAGAAACTATATCATTCCATATGAAAGGTCAAGTTTCACATGTCAAGGTCAAAATAAAACGGGTCACTATGCTAATTTCATTCACTTTTCTATGCAAACTTCACAAAACTTGCGCGATATAGTTGCACTATTAGATGAAAAGGAAAATAGATACATTATTGAGACACATATCATGAAGGTCCCAAGGTCAAAGGTCAGAGGTCAACTAGTCTTATAACAATATATGATAACTACACTGATGCGGTTTTTTAATGAGAACTTAGTCCATTAAGCTTTATTTTGATTTTCCTGGGCAATGTCATGAAAAAGAAACACTTTTTCTTTTAACCTTCCCCCCCTTACATAAATGTCAAGGTCCACAGGTCATGGTTAAAGGCTCAACTTAATACTATTTATTTTTAGTTCTTTCTTCAAATGTCTTTCATTTTCACTTTACAAGTTACTGGATAAAAATTGCGATATCGTAATTGCACACATTTTTAGATAAATATTCTAAAGGGGTAAGGTTCCCGTTCAAGGTCAAAGGATCAAAATAGTATTTTTACTAGTATTTTCTTACATACTAATGTTAGATTTATCACTAG
>CM064546.1:16399097-16494097 GCA_032716605.1 Paralithodes platypus | reverse complement strand
TGTTCTCTACCGAGGATTACCTCCCATTGTAGAAGGCTTTACCTGACCCTACCTGTAAGGACCCGTAGGCCGTTTCGCCTTTACCCTTTTCAAACTCCTCATTTGATCTCTTCCGACGTTTGACATTCCATTCTAATTGGCTTTACCTGACCTACAGTCCATTGCCCCATTAACCCTTTTCCAATTCCCTCACTTAATCTCTCCCAAGGATTTAACTCCCATTATTTGCCTCACCTGACCCTACCAGAACAGTTTTTGTATGTATATATGTTTGTTTGCATATGTGAGCGTTTATGTATACGGGCATGTGCACACTTACTACATGTTCTTATGTTCTTATATATGTATGTATATATATATGTATGTATATACTGTATATGCGTATGTATGTGTGTACGTATCTGTATATATGTATGTTCTGTATATATATAAGTAAAATAAATGTGTACTGTATATGCACTGTAAATCACTTACTCTCATGGTTAATTTATGATAATTTGTATTTTGCACTAGCATAATTATTGTATTAATTTCTTTTTTTAATGTAAAGTATATTATACTCACACATTGTAAACTGAGCTTACCATTTTCATATCTGTACATCTCATGTTCATCCACTAAATTGTAAAATGTGTATTTTCAGCTCATGAGGCTGCCATTCTTTAATAAACCGTTTATCAACTCTGCGAAGCAGAGTGGTATCGCATACACAGATCCCGCCCGTAGACTGTGCACCACAATTCAGCTTGTCCGTCGTTGTCCGTCGTCATCCGTCGTCGTCCGTCCGGTAACTCCTCCTAGACCGTTCGATGGATTTCCACCAAATTTCATAGGTATATTCATTTGGTCATTGCGAAGGTCAGTCAAAAAGAAATGTTCAATTTAACTTAAAGGTTAAGGTCAAAGGTCAAGGTTAAATATAAATATATTTCATGTGGTTTAGTTTTTACTCAAATTTCTTCATTTTCACTATACAGGTTACTGATAACCTCGATATCTTATTGGCCAAATTTTAGATAAATATTCTAAAGGGTAAGGTCAAAGGTCAAGGTCAAAGGTCAAAATATTTGTTTTTCTACTATTTCTTATATTAACTGTTAGATTCTCACTAAACTTACTATGTATATTCGGAATACTTAGAACAAGGTCATACAAGAAACTATATAATTCCATATGAAAGGTCAAGTTCACATGTCAAGGTCAAATAAAAGGTCAATATGCTAATTTCATTACTTTTCATGCAAACTTCACAAAACTTGGCGATATAGTTGCACTTTAGATGAAAAGGAAAATAATACATTTTGAGACACATATCATGAAGGTCAAGGTCAAAGGTCAAGGTCAACTATTTTATAAATATATATGAAACTAACTGATGGGTTTTAATGAAATTAGTCATGCTTATTTTGATTTTCCTGGGCAATGTCAATGAAAACAATTTTTTACTCTTACATAAAGGTCAAGGTCACAGGTCATGGTTAAAGGTCAACTTATACTATTTATTTTTAGTTTTTATTCAAATGTCTTCATTTTCACTTTACAAGTTACTGGTAACATTGATATCGTATTGCACACATTTTAGATAAATATTCTAAAGGGTAAGGTCCAAGTTCAAGGTCAAAGGTCAAAATAGTATTTTTACTAGTATTTCTTATACTAAATGTTAGATTATCACTAGGCTTACCATGTGTATTCGGAATACCTAGGCCAAGGTCACACAATAAACTATTATATTCCGTACGAAAGGTCAAGGTCACAGGTCAAGGTCAAATAAAAGGTAAATATGCTAATTTATTTACTTTTCATGCAAACTTCACAAAATTTGGTGAGATAGCTGCACTTTAAGTAAAAAGGAAAATAATAAATGTTGAGATATATAAAGGTCAAGATAAAGGTCAAAGGTCAAGGTCAACTCTTCTATTAATATATATATGAAACTAACTGATGTTTTTTAATGAAATTAGGCATGCTTATTTTATTTTCATGGGCAATGTCAATGCAAACTAAAATGTACTCCTACATATAGGTCACAGGTCAAGGTCAAAGGTCAACCTTTATTATTTATTAACAAAAATTACTCAAATTTTAGAAAACTGGTTGTGTTATGGCTTATTACTTAAATATAGCCTAATATATATCAAATTTCACATAACTATTGTAATAGTTAAGGTCAGAGGGCAAGGTCAAAATATGAGTATTTGTCATTTTCCCTAAACTCCTCCTTGACTGTTTAATGTATTGTCATGAAATTATACAGGCAAATTCAGTTGGTCAATGCGACGATTATCCAAATATATGTATTTTACTTTTATCAAAAGTCAAAGGTCAAGGTCACAGTATATGATCACTATTTGTAATCAATAAGTTTTTATACAAATTATTCATAATGTTAGTTAATACGAACAATGCTGTTAAGCTAACTAAATCCTAGATAAGAAATGCTAAGGTTGAAGGTCAAAGTCAAAGTTCAAGGTTAAAGGTCTATATATGATTTTCACTAGTATTTCATATTTAATGTAAGATTCTCATTAGGCAAATCATGCATATTCGGAATGCCTAGACCAAGGTCATACAAAAATAAATATAATTTCATTTGATTGGTCAAGGTCACAGGTCAACATCAAATATAAGGTCAATATGCTAATTTCTTTACTATTCATGTAAACTTCACAAAATTCATTGAGACAGTTGTGCATTAAGGGAAAATTAAAATGTTAAGTTTTCAGACGTCATAAAGGTCAAGATGAAGGTCAAAGGTCAAGGTCAACAAATCCTTTAATACCTCTGAAACTAACTGATGATCTTTAATAAAATTTGACACGCTTATTTGATTTTTTAGGGTTACATTAAAGCAAACAAAAATATAATCCTACATAAAGGTCAAGGTCACAGGCCAAGGTCATAAGTTAACCTTCATCATAATTTTTTTTTTTTTCGATAAGCTGACGATTGTTAGTTGCATTTTACTTAAATAATATATATTTCAATCATATACAGTATATAGATATTATAATACTTAAGGTTAAAGGTCAATGTCAAAGAACAAAAGAAGAGTGTTCATAATTGTCTTTAAGCTCTTCTTTGACTGTTTAACCCTTTGTGTACCGGTGACGTCATTTTTATTGTATTCTAGCTATAATTAGACAATTTTGTGAAGCTTATGAAGGATCTGTGGTAGTAAAAAGGGTTAAGATAGTTGAAAGCCTGCGAATTTTATGGAGGCCCTTCATAAACTAAATAAAATTGTCTTAGTATCAAGTACGAAATGAAACCGACAGAACTGTACTGAACGGGTTACGTATCGTCACCAAATTTTGCTGGCAAATTTGGTTGGTCAATGCAAAGATTGTCCAAATTTTGTGTTTTTGTTATTCAAAGGTCAAGGTGAATGGTAAAGGTCACAGATTATGGTCACTATTTCTTTCTTATATATATTTTATATTTATTTTATATACCGGGTATACTGTATATATATATATATATATATATATATATACTGTATATATACCTATTTTACCTAAGAGACACAATACTACTTGCAGAATTATAGGTCGCAGAGTTGCGTATGCATTTTTTTTTCTTTTTAATTGGGTAATGCGAAAACTGCACACCTACTTTATCAACTCTGCGAAGCAGAGTGGTATCGCATACACAGATCCCGCCTGTAGACTGTGCACCACAATTCAGCTTGTCCGTCGTCGTCCGTCGTCGTCCGTTGTCGTCCGTCCGGTAACTCCTCCTTGACCGTTCAATGGATTTTCACCAAATTACATAGATATATTCATTTGGTCATTGCGAAGGTCAGTCAAAAATTAATGTTCAATTTAACTTAAAGGTTAAGGTCAAAGGTCAAGGTTAAAAATAAGGTAAATATTTCATGTGTTTTAGTTTTTACTCAAATTTCTTCATTTTCACTATACAAGTTACTGATAACCTGGATATCTTATTGGCCAAATTTTAGATAAATATTCGAAAGGGTAAGGTCAAAGGTCAAGGTCAAATATAAAAATATTTGTTTTACTAGTATTTCTTATTTTAACTGGTAGATTCTCACTAAACTTACTATGTATATTCGGAATACTTAGAACAAGGTCATACAAGAAACTATACAATTACATATGAAAGGTCAAGTTCACAGGTCAAGGTCAAATAAAAGGTCAATATGCTAATTTCATTACTTTTCATGCAAACTTCACAAAACTTGGCGATATAGTTGCACTTTAGATGAAAAGGAAAATAATACATTTTGAGACACATATCATGAAGGTCAAGGTCAAAGGTCAAGGTCAACTATTCTATAAATATATATGAAACTAACTGATGGGTTTTAATGAAATTAGTCATGCTTATTTTGATTTTCCTGGGCAATGTCAATGAAAATATTTTTTTACTCTTACATAAAGGTCAAGGTCACAGGTCATGGTGGAAGGTCAACTTACACTATTTATTTTTAGTTTTTATTCAAATGTCTTCATTTTCACTTTACAAGTTACTGGTAACATTGATATCGTATTGCACAAATTTTAGATAAATATTCTAAAGGGTAACGTCCAAGTTCAAGGTCAAAGGTCAAAATAGTATTTTTACTAGTATTTCTTATACTAAATGTTAGATTACCACTAGGCTTACCATGTGTATTCGGAATACCTAGGCCAAGGTCACACAATAAACTATTATATTCCGTATGAAAGGTCGAGGTCACAGGTCAAGGTCAAATAAAAGGTAAATAATATTGCTATTTTATTTACTTTTCATGCAAACTTCACAAAAGTTGGTGAGATAGCTGCACTTTAAGTAAAAAAGAAAATAATAAACGTTGAGACATATAAAGGTCAAGATAAAGGTCAAAGGTCAAGGTCTACTCTTCCATTAATATATATATGAAACTAACTGATGTTTTTTAATGAAATTAGGCATGCTTATTTTATTTTCATGGGCAATATCAATGCAAACTAAAATGTACTCCTACATATAGGTCACAGGTCAAGGTCAAAGGTCAACTTTTATTATTTATTAACAAAAATTACTCAAATTTTAGAAAACTGGTTGTGTTATGGCTTATTACTTAAATATTGCCTAATATATATCCAATTTCACATAACTATTGTAATAGTTAAGGTTAGAGGGCAAGGTCAAAATATGAGTATTTGTAATTTTCCCTAAACTCCTCCTTGACTGTTTAATGTATTGTCATGAAATTATACAGGCAAATTCAGTTCGTCAATGCGACGATTATCCAAATATATGTATTTTACTTTTATAAAAGGTCAAAGGACAAGGTCACAGTATATGATCACTATTTGTAATCAATAAGTGTTTATACAAATTATTCATAATGTTAGTTAATACGAACAATGCTGTTAAGCTAACTAAATCCTTGATAAGAAATGCTAAGGTCGAAGGTCAAGGTCAAAGGTCAAGGTTAAAGGTCTATATATATAGAAAAATATATGATTTTCACTTGTATTTCATATTTAATGTAAGATTCTCATTAGGCATATCATGCATATTCGAAATGCCTAGACCAAGGTCATACAAGAATAAATATAATTCCATTTGATAGGTCAAGGTCACAGGTCAACATCAAATATAAGGTCAATACGCTAATTTCTTTACTATTCATGTAAACTTCACAAAATTCGTTGAGACAGTTGTGCATTAAGGGAAAATTAAAATGTTAAATTTTCAGACGTCATGAAGGTCAAGATGAAAGTCAAAGGTCAAGGTCAACAAATCCTTTAACCCTCCAGCCCCGGCTATGTATTATATATATATTCCTCGAAACCCGGGTGTTTTGGCCGAAAAACGTCTAGGCTAGGCTACCGTATATTCGTTAATCAGACTGCTTCCCGCATTCCCGCGCATCCCCAAGCGTAGCTGTGTTATTTACCTGTAGAATGGCATTAAGTAGAGCTCTCTAAGTCAACTGGTTGAGCTGTGATGATGATTTCATTGGAGATAACTTTATGGCCAAAACAGCCACTTTACACCACTTTTCGATACTTAACAACAACATACAGGCACACACGAACAAGCGACGCTCTCCTTCTTGTGGCCGGAGATGCGGGGCGACAGTCCAGCCGGCTGTTGTTTACATGCGTCGGACCGACGCCTCGCACACGAAGCTCACAGGCTTTCAACCACTGGGCGTTCAAGATACCATCCGGGTACCTGTTATATGCTTTTTTATGGGCGTTCAAGAGCCCTTCCGTGGTGAGAGGGTTAATACCTCTGAAACTAACTGATTATCTTTAATAAAATTTGACACGCTTATTTGATTTTTTAGGGTTACCGGTTCATCAAAGCAAACAAAAATATAATCCTACATAAAGGTCAAGGTCACAAGCCAAGGTCATAAGTTAACCATCATAAAAAAAAATCAATTTTCGATAAGCTGACGACTGTTAGTTGCATTTTACTTAAATAATATATATTTCAATCATATACAGTATATAGATATTATAATACTTAAGGTTAAAGGTCAATGTCATGTCAAAGAACAAAAGAAGAGTGTTGATAATTGTCTTTAAGCTCTTCCTTGACTGTTTAACCCGTTGTGTACCGGTGACGTCTTTGTTATTGTATTCTAGCTATAATTAGACAATGTTGTGAAGCTTATAAAGGATCTGTGGTAGTAAAAAAGGTTAAGATAGTTGAAAGCCTGCGAATTTTATGGAGGCACTTCATAAACTAAATAAAATTGTCTTAGTATCAAGTACGAAATTAAACCGACAGAACTGTACTGAACGGGTTACGTATCGTCACCAAATTTTGCCGGTAAATTTGGTTGGTCAATGCAAAGATTGTCCAAATTTTGTGTTTTTGTTATTCAAAGGTCAAGGTGAATGGTAAAGGTCACAAATTATGGTCACTATTTCTTTCTTATATATATTTTATATTTATGTTATATATACTGTATATATATATATATATATATATATATATATATATATATATATACTGTATATATACCTATTTTACCTAAGAAATTCAATACTACTTGCAGAATTATAGGTCGCAGAGTTGCGTATGCATTTTTTTTTAATTGGGTATTGCGAAAACTGCACACCTACTTTATTTATTATTATATATATATATATATATATATATATATATATATATATATATATATATATATATATATAATATATATACCGGCATACGGTATTTATATATATTTCCTATTTCATATACACTACAAGTACACACACATAAACATGCACATACATACAGTATATGAGCATGTTTTCACCTACACACTCACGCTAACACTATAATATTCACACACACACACACACACACACACACACACACACACACACACACACAGTACTAAGTCATAGAGCGGTCAATACCATCTACAGTTTTCTATTCTTGGTACACGTTACATTAATCTGTGTCTGAAGAACGACTTTATCGAACAAGTTAAGGGAGCCCACTTTGCGTTTTTTCTCTTTCTCTCCCTCTCTGTTTGGCTTGTATCCATTCAGCCCCATTCAGCCTACTGTTTTAAGACGTTTACCCCCATCCAGGTGTCAATATTTTCCTGGCGAGCGGTAGCGAACCAGCATATATATATTTTTATTTTGACAGCAAGATAAATGTGTACATTTTTTTATAGACAAATTTCTCCGGCAAAGCCGGATTTCTCCATACAATGCTGGCTCACTATCGCTCGCCAGGAAGAAATCGTCACCTAATGGGGATAAACGTCTTAAAACAGTTGGCTGAATGGGGCCGAATAGATACAAGCCAGAGAAAGAGAGAAAAGGAGAGGAAGATACAAAAAAACGGAGACCCTCCTTAACCCCTTCAGTATCAGTAGCATCCTTTTACCTTCATTCTGGCTGCTATTAGACGATGTTTTAGGTTTAAAATGTGTTACGGTGGCCAGCTTGCCAGAATGCACTCGTAACTCTCTAGCGCTCGCCAGGGCAGTGAAATGGGCTACAATAATCGTAGAACGATGTTCTTTCTTTCATAGAGTTCATGTTGTCACAGACAGATCAGTGGTGGTCTTTATTCTTGTCTGTGACACTTGGAAGTATTTTATATTATTGATAGAATATAAGATGTTTTGTGTGAAGATGTAGGGAGAAAGAGAGCGAGCAGAGTGGTGGTAATATGTGCGTGTGTATGTACGTGTGCCTCCCTCGCTCAGAGGAGTTTCCCACGCTCGTGATTGGCCGGCGGGCCTGACGCGTCATGTGGCGCCTGCTCCTTAGGACGTAGTCATCTGTGATTGGGTGCTGCTGCCTTTGTTAGTGCTGGGGGGCTCCTGCCCGCGTTTCTCCTGCAGAGCTTGGCACAGCGTGCTTGGTCCTACATGTCCTTTGCAATCTGTCCCCCCATCTAACCCCCTGTACTACTATTTCTCTCTCTGAACTTCTTCTATTTCATACTTCTCATCTTTATTCAATTACTTATCCCTTCTGGTTCTGCATACGACTTCCATAGTCGGCCAGTCGTATTACCAGCACCAGTTCTCCATATATGTTTGCACTAGCTTTAGGGATTATTAGAGTCATAGTCAAATGGTATCATAGTATTGGGGTGCTTCTAATTATTGAGTTGTTCTTTCCTACTATTTAATGCTAGACAGTGGAAGGTATCTTTGGTCATTGTCTGAGTTATGTATGTGGCAAGTCAGAGCCTGTACAACATCGACGAAGCTAGGTAGCCTGTAACCCTTGTGCATATTTTTCCTTTGCGAGTGTAGCAGTATACAGGTGAAGGGCTTTTGCCTACTCTTACCTCTATGCTTGCTACCTCATTTTGTTGACCTTTGTGGAGCGCCAGGGTAAGACCAGATACTTGAGATCTGGACTTACCAAGAGAGCCTCCAAGTTACTTAACGTAACATAAGGGAAATCTGTTCAAGGGGAGACAGTAGGCTACGAGCATGCTTGCGCTCTGCCTAGTTTCCTGATACCTTTTATGCCACTGCTAGACTTTATTAGTGAGAAAGACATCATTGTGTTTATTAACTTTCATTGTGTATGCTTTAGGAATTATTCACGCCTTATTTTAGCCTAGGTTGATGCATAGTGCACAACCCAGTTTGGCTGTTACGTTGGCTAAGGAAGTACTGTTTTTGAGTGGTTATTATTAGTGCTGTCACAGAGTTGTTGCACTCCCTTGTTATATATATGTATCCTACTTATTGGTGTATTTAAGATACACTCTTTGGTGTCCTGCCCCTGCATTATTTCTGTTCTGTATTAACGAGCATCTTAGAGCATCAGACCTTTTCAGAAGATTCCATATCTGATTGCTGTAGGACTAGACTTCCAGTGTTTTCATAGAGCATTGAAGAGTTTAGTGTTGAGTACAGACTCACACTAAAGTTAACGTAAGCATATATTCCTTTATTAAATCTTATGATAGTTTATTCAAGCATTGTTAATACTTTAGAGCATTTTCGTAACGTAAGTACTCCTGTTGTGAGTTGGCTTTGCCGTCACAGGAAAGCCTTTGTCGAAGTGCACTAAAACCCAGTTCATTGATACCCCGTTATCCAGTAGATTAACTCTGGAGGGTTTTAAGTGTTTTGTTCACCGGCGTAATAGTTCGAGGGTTTGGAATTAGCGTACCGTTGTAGTAGATATAACAAATGGCCGTTGTTGCAGATATAGCCTATCATCTAGTCCATTATTAAGTGCCCCCTTGTTTATTTCGTAGTCCCGGTCGTAACAAATGGGCCTCCAGCAATTAACAGGCTTCGAACTATCTCACTTAACCCTTTCTACTACCACAGCTTCTTCTTAAACTACACAAAATTGTCTAAATATAGCTAGAGTAAAATTCCAATAACGTCTCCGGTACAGAAGGGGTTAAGATATATTAATTTGGGGTATAGAAAATATAGAGGTATATAAAATCATTGGGTTTATTGGTAGTGATTTTACATCTTTGTACAGTCGCGCTAATAAGTGATATCTCGGCACCAAGTATGTTTTGATCAATAATTGGTATCCGCAATATCTAAGCTTCATTTCTTCCTATCGAGTGAAATATACAAACCTGTTCCTACACTTACCCACCCTATTGAACATCTGACAGACATTAATACAGCACAGAGCAAGCCAAACGTAATGACAACTGGGACATGACTTATTAGCGCGACCGTACATGTATTGGTAAATTAATAATTACCAATATACCTTTGTGGGGGTATGCTTTTTTGTAGACCATTACGTGTAAACAGTGTGGCTAGTCCATGAAGATATATTTAGCTTGCCATTGATCTCTCTCTCTCTCTTTGTACTTTGTACTTTGTACTCCTTTGTACTCCTTTGTACTCCTTTGTACTCTCTCTCTATCTCTCTCTCTCTCTCTCTCTCTCTCTCTCTCTCTCGGGGTTCAATAGTTATTTTTCATTGTACAGTTGGCTAAGAAAGTCCTCCTATCTTTCATTATACAGTATATATACTGTATATATATAATTAATACACATAATTATATATATATATATATATATACTATATATATATATATATATATACGGTATATATATATATATATATATATATATATATATATATATATATATATATATATATATATATATATATAATATACATGCACAGTACTCCCCCAAACAAACTCTGTGATATATGGGTCGTTGTTAGCACACTACAACAACACTAGGCAACATGGGTTCAACACTAATCAACATTAAACATTTCCATACGATAATGTATTTGCAGGCTATAGCTAACATTACACGATTATATAATTAAAGAGAGAGAGAGAAGAGAGAGATAAAAAAGAGAGGAGAGAGAGAGAGAGAGGAGAGAGAGCGAGAGCGAGCGTGAGATTAGAGAGAGAGAGAGAGAGAGAGAGAGAGAGAGAGAGAGATAATTGATATTTAGATATCGAGAGAGGTATAACATTACTCAAAGGTTTAACAAACAGTTTGCCCGGTAGAGTGACAAGAAGATATATGAGCTGGGCAGAGAAAGGCATTTATTATAGAGATAGATCCAGATTATAAGAGGAGATAGATAGATACATAGGTAGATTGATAGGTAGGTAGATATAGATAGATAGATAGTTAGATAAATAGACAGAGATAGGAAGAAAGATAGATAGAGAGATAAATAGATACACAGACAGAGGAAGAAAGATAGATAGATAGAGAGATAGAGAGATATACAGACAGACAATTATATACTGTAGATAGATATGCAGACAGACAGACAAACAAATATAGATAAATAGATAGATAGCCAGACATACAGGAAGGCATACAGACAGACTGATAGATAGATAGACAGACAGACAGATAGATAGAAAGACAGACCGAGATATAGGAGCCAGGCAGAGAGACATTTATTACACAGAAAGAGGTACAAATGCCGTCCTCATATCCTGGGTGTTTTCGCCTACACGTACGTTTATAGCGGTTCCGGCGAAAAAAATTGCGACTGAAAAGACTTGTAGGCGAAAAGACTTGTGGGTGAAAAGACTTGTGGGCGAAAAGACTTGTGGGTGAAAAGACGTGTGGGTGAAAAGACGAGTGGGTGAAAAGACTTGTTGGTGAAAAGACTTGTGGGCGAAATGACTTGTGGGTGAAAAGACGTGTGGGCGAAAAGACCTGTGGGTGAAAAACACTCATGGACGAACAGACAAGGGAGAGAGAGAGAGTGAAAGTGATAGAAGGCGAAATGAATACCGGCGACAAGACCACTGAGCGAAGTAACCTAGAGCGAGTACACCATAAATCATCGTAGCGACAGAGAGACAGACACACAGCTGTTATAATATCACCAGGGAAAATTATTCAGAAAACGGAGAAGCTTCAAGAGCCGACTGAGCTCAGGTATAGAGATGAATACTGAGAACAATTATATAAGTTTATTTCTGTGTTTTCGCATCATTTACCTATTATATCTGCACACAAATATCTATTATATATGTGCAACTCTCTAACCCAAGAGTGAAAAGTTACTCTCAGACTTTCTTCTATTCAACAGCTGAGCTCTGGAACTCTCTCCCAGAATCAGTCTTTCCCTCGTCCTATGACTTAAATTGTTTCAAACTCCGTGTGTCCAGGCATTTTAGCTCGAACGTCCCTTGAATTTGGCCCTGTCACTCTTTCAACTCTGGGGGAGGCACTCGCTACAGGCAGTTCTGCCTTTTGCCTACCTCACTCACATAGACAAAAAAATATATACAGTATATAATAGGCTACACTGCTTTATATATATATATATATATATATATATATATATATATATATATATATATATATATAGAGAGAGAGAGAGAGAGAGATAGAGAGAGAGAGAGAGTGAGAGCGAGAAAGAGTGAGTGAGTGAGAGTCTGTAATCTTTCCGCCCGCTCCAACAAAGACAAAGATTGACATTCCAAGCAAGCAGAGACCGCCATAGTTCAATAATACATCAAGTTCAATGTGTGGGAGTAGGTGGCGGTTTTAGGGGAGAGGGGTCGTTTTTCTGGTCCCCCTTCTTCCTCATGTTTAGCCCCATTAGTTTTCAGATTTTAAGACGTTCGTTCACTAGTTTGGCGATTTTGAGACCTTTCACCCCGTTACTTTGTCAATATTTAGACCTTTCGTACCGTTTAGGTGTCGATTTTGTCCTGGAGAGCGATAGCGAGCCTGTTATTTTTTAAGGAACCGCTACCGAAAAAATTACAAATTATCTTGAAAGGAGGTATAGGGGGTGTTTATTTGTTAAGCTTGATGGAGGTCTAACGAGGAAACTAAAAAAAAACATAAAACAAAAACGAATAAGTAGCCCCCAAAACAAGCACTATGGCCTTAAATATCAATCACTGTGAAAGCAAAGCACTCCAAAATAGCTACAGACTCCCAACCGAGCTAATGTCAGCGTCTTCAGTGTGTTTATCCAAGAAACCTAAACCATAATCTGATTTTGGACAAGGGACTGGAGTTCTTGCAGAGAGGCTCCAGTCCTGACGTTATTCTTGACTTACAGTGTGCTGGCTTAATAATCCAATAGGGTTGATTGCCTCTGAAGTCCTATTTTAACTAACTGATTTTGGCTAACAAAAATGCCGGGAAACTGCCTGTTGAACGCTGATTGTAAGAACATCAAAGACGTAACTAAAGATCAGCTAACCAAACTTAACCTAACCTAACCATACTTGACCTGACCTACTCTAACCTAACCTAACTTAACCAAACCTAACCATACCGGACCTGATCTAACCTGACCTACTCTAACCTAACCGTACCTGACCTGACTTGACCTGACCTACTCTAACCTAACCTAACTTAACCTAATCTAGCCATACCTGACCAGACCTACTCTAACCTAACCTAAACTAACCAAACCTAACCATACCTAACCATACCTGACCTGAATTGAACTGATCTAACCTGACCTACTCTAACCTAACCTAACTTAACCAAACCTAACCATACCTGACCAGACTTGACCTGATCTAACCTAACTTAACTAAACTTAACCTAGCCTAATCAAACTTAATCTAAAAACAGCCCAGTTGCTCTAGCCCTTCTTGAGTTACAGAGGTTGGAGTTTACGATTTCCGGCCTACCTATTTGAAACAGTGTATAGTTACAAAACCTGTGTGCCGGGGATATGCGCTCTACCATACGCCCCGCTGGTTATCAAGGGAGCCCACCTCGCTTTTTTTCTCATTCTCTCCCTCTCTTTCTTTGGCTTGTATCCATTCGGCCCCATTCAGCCTACTGTTTTAAGATGTTTACCCCCAACCAGGTGTCAATATTTTCCTGGTGAGCGGTAGCGAGCCAGCATATACTTTATATATTTCCGTTTTGACAGCAAGCTAAATTTATACATTTTTCGATAGAACAATTTCTCCGGCGAAGCCGGATTTCTCCATACAATGCTGGCTCGCTATCGCTCGCCAGGAAGAAATCGACACCTGGATGGAGATAAACGTCTTAAAACAGTTGGCTGAATGGGGCCAAATGGATACAAGCCAGGGAATGAGACAAAAGGAGAAAAATATAAATAAAAAGCCGGTGACCCCCCTTAAGGTGTCAAACCGGAGCAATTTTGTTTGAAAACTTGAAAGTAAATGAGGAGGAGAAGAAAATTAGCAAGACATATCTTTGCTTTGGCCATTTTATCACTTCCAAAGACATAATTTG
This sequence comes from Paralithodes platypus, assembly GCA_032716605.1. NCBI lineage: Eukaryota > Metazoa > Arthropoda > Malacostraca > Decapoda > Lithodidae > Paralithodes > Paralithodes platypus. Next base: position 16,479,969 of record CM064546.1, on the reverse strand, counting down.
AACTTTCAGCCATAATTTCATCTTCACTTCTACAATAATACAGACTAAAAAGAAAGGACTCGGATTTCGTTTGACACCCAGTTGGTTCTGGTTCTTCTTCTTCTTCTTCTTCTCCTTCTCCTTCTTCTTTTCCTTCTCCTTCTTCTTCGTCTTCTTCTTCTTCTTCTTCTTCGTTTTCTTCTTCTTCCTTCCCCTCGTCCTGCTTTCAGAGTCCATATTTCCCGGGGAGGGTACGATGGGTATGATGTATGACTCTACTGTAGCCAGAATGGAAAAGTGTTTGGAGTCTTCCTTCATATTTTTGGAGTAATATTGGACGATTTCATTCGCCCCATTCAGTAGTCGATGTTTCCTGGTGAACGAGAGCGAGCCTGCAATAGATGCTTATGTTCTGGGTGCGTTGTCCCGAGTTCAAATCCCGGGAGGGCCATATGCTTTCATTAGTTTATTCAAATACATTGGGGTTTGTAAATGATGATTAATGTTAAGAATGGGGTGTTACTTATTTAGGAGACACCGGACTATGGCTGCTTTGAAGGAGGTCTAGGGGGCAAAATATAAAATACATACGAAAATTTAAATTTCAATGAAAACCTTCAAATTTAAAACACACACACACTACAATACCCCCCCCCCCTCAATTTTTTTTTTTACCAGCTAGTGTCAAGGTTACACAAACATTAAAACTGTAAAGGCAGTATCACACGAGCTCTTTTTCACTCAACATCTATCCTCAACACTGGTCTGACAGCTTACGTGGTCAACATATAAACATTTTCGGTTGACTAAATTCATCTAACATCAGTCTAGTTTCCGATACCAGTGCAAAATAGTCCAGACATTTTGCCATCAAAATGTTGATCATCGAATGTTGACTATAAAACCTTTCGTGTGATGCTGGCTTAAGACTGCTGCATCCAGAACTGATAATCCTTAGGCCGGTAAGGTGGACCCCGTTGCTCTATTTTATCCTGGTTGACAGTGTTGCTTAACCCCCTCTGTACCAACCACGTCCTTTAAACTTTATTTTGGCTACTATTAGACGATTGTATACAGTTTCAAAAGGGCCTCCAACAATTAATAGGCTTCAAACTATCTCACTTAACCTTTTTCACTACCACAGATCCTTCTTAAATTTCACAAAATCTTCTAATTATAGCTAGAATAAATTTAGAACAGACGTCGCCGGTACAGAAGGGGTTAAGAGGGCAGTGGTTATTTTTGGGTATATTTACTTATTCATTTATTTCTTTGTTTCCTCGCAACACCTCCATCAAGCTTAAAAGATCCCCCCCTAGGTGCCCCTCTTCAAAATATATTTGTACATTTTGGGGGAACAAAAATGTCCTGACCGAAGGCCGGTTCCTCCTAAAATTACAGGCTCGCTATAACTCGCCAGGAAAAATTGACATCTAAATGGCAGAAAAGGTCTTAAAATTGAGAATAAAATGGGACAAAAGGTGTCAAAATCGCATAACTAAAGGGGCGAACGTCTTAAAATATCAAAACTATTGGGGTGTCGATTTGTATTTTAGGGCAAGCGATAGCGAACCTGTACCTAAGAAATCGGGCTGTGGGTGGGACATTATTCTATCGAAAAATTTACAAATTTAGCATGAAGGAGACTAACTAAAACACATTACTCGAAAATATCGAAGGCAAGCGAAATCCTTAATTATAATAATAAAGTAAACGTGCCGTTTTGCCCAAAATCAAAACGGCATACCCAACTCTGCGAAGGGTTACCATCATCACTAATATTACCACCATTATTACTACTACTATCATCATTACTACAATTGTCACCATCATCACTACTACAACCATCATCACTGCTATTGTTTCTAATTAAGATGAATATTTGTACATTTTATTATTAAATACTTGTAAGTGTTGAACGCAACATATGTAATAATTATACTGTATATATAAATTATGTATATTATGAAATAAAGATAATTGATTGATTGAATTGATTGATTATCACCATCATCACTACTATACACATTATCCCCACTATTGCTACCATCACTTCTAATGTTAACTAAACTAACTTAACCTAACAAATGCGGGCAAGTTTTTTTTTAGCCCCCTGAACGATGGTGTTCTGTGTGAATGTGCCCCCACGGGGCACACACACACAGAACACCATCATCATTGCTTGGGAATAGGTACAGGGTGGGGGGTGGGGGTCCTGAGGGGGGTAGGTGGCTGGTTGAGAGGGGGGGGCGGAGCAAAACCACATTTTGGACCTAAAATCATAACCATTACACAAATTCAAAAAAAATAATAATAATAATAATTACCGTCGCATTCACACACCGAATGTTTGTGTGAAGTTTGGTGAAAATCCGTCGAACGATCTAGGAGGAGTTATCGGACAGACAGACAGACATTTCGGCCGGCATATACCACTATACGGGGGGGCAATACAACTCTGCTTACGCAGAGTTGATAATAAAGTAGACGTGCCGTTTTGCCCAAAATCAAAACGGCATACCCAACTCTGCGATCGTTCACCATCATCACTACTAGTCACTATAATCATTAATATCATCAGCACTACTACTATTATAATCATCAATACTACTCTTACCATCATCACAACTACTCTCATTATCACTACTACTCTCATCATTACTACAACTTTCACCATCATCACTACTACTTACCAACATCACTAATACTGTCACCATCATCTTACAATCATCATTACTAATGTCAACATCATGAATACTATTATGACCATCATCACTACTACTAGTACTGTCATCATCATATCTACTACTGTTATCATCATCACTACCATCATCATCACTACTGTCATCATTATCACTAAATCTACAACCATTATCACTGCTATTATCACCATCATCACTACTATCAGCATTATCCCCACTATTACTACCATCACTTCTAATGTCAACTAAACTAACTTAACCTAACAAATGCGTCGCAAGTTTTTCTCACCCCCTGAACGATGGCATTGTGTGTGAGAGTGCCGCTATGGGTCACTCTTACACAGAACGCCAGCATCGTTGCTTGGGAACAGGTACAGGGTGGGGGGGTGGGTGTCCTGTGGAGGGGGGGGGGGGGGGGGGGGGGGGAACCATATTTTGAACCTAAAATCATAACTATTGCACATATTCAAAAATTTTTTTATCAATTCCGTCGCATTCTGTGATGTGTGTGCCCCGTAGGGGCACACACACACACAGGGAATAGGTACAGGGTGGGGAGGGGGGGGGCGAAAACCATTTTTAGGACCTAAGATCATAACTATTGCACAAATTCAAAAAAACTTGTTTTAACCCTTAATTAGCGGCGAGCAACATAAGTCGAGTAAAATAAAGCTGGACTATGTGGCGGTGCTCGACATAGGTCGAGTGGCAATTTCAGCACGTAATGTGGCTGAGAGAGAGAGACAAGTGGTGGCAGGAGACTAGCGAGCGTATGACTGCTCCAGACCACCGCGGCGAACCTACTGACACAAATCTCAGCTCCCTCCTCCCTCTCTCACTCGCTACATACTCAATTATGTACCGAAACTACCGAATTACCTGCTTTTTGCACTCGCGTTGCACGGTTATTGCAAGAAAACTATCCATCATACAAGGATCGTTATGGTGTCATTCGAAAGCTCTGTTTATGCCCTTTCAGGGATAGGTACTTGTTTTACGTTCTGGGTCTTATTTAGGCATGAAAATGATCACGTAAACAGCCCTATTTTGGCTAAAAACACCCCGCTGTGCGGTACATATAAATAAACCGCATAGGCCGCTCGTAAGGTGTTAAGTACCGTAGAATTCACGCACTGAAGGTTCGTGTGAAGTTTGGTGAAAATCCGTCAAACGGTCTAGGAGGAGTTCTCGGACAGACAGACAGACAGACAGACATTTCGATTAGCATGTACCACTATACGGAGGGCGATACCACTCTGCTTACGCAGAGTTGATAATAAAGTAGACGTGCCGTTTCGCCCAAAATCAAAACGGCATACCCAACTCTGCGATGGGTTACCATCATCACTATTAGTCACTGGTTGGGAATAGGTACAGGGTGGGGGAGTGGGGGGGGGGGGGGGGGGATGGGGGCAAAACCATATTTTGGACCTAAAATCATAACTACTGCACAAATAAAAAAAATATATATATATATATATATATATACGCACCGAATGTACATGTGAAGTGTTGTGAAAATCCGTCGAACGGTCTAGGAGGAGTTATCGGACAGACAGACAGATAGACAGACAAACAGACAGACAGACAGACAGACATTTCGGCCGGCATGTACCACTATATGGAGGGGGGGGGGGCGATACCAACACTAAATATCATAACCCACAAGACGTCGGATCAGATAGTGTTACGAAAGTGATCCTTATTCTCTCTCCCTCTCTCTCTCTCTCACACACACACACACACACACACCCCACACACACTCAGGGTATAAAGGAAACTCAATTTGTAGGCTTGAGTAATGATATCCCCATAATTTTTCTCTCTCACTCACTCACTCTTACTCTTTCAATCACTCACTCACTCTCCCTCACTTTGGACACTTGATCCTCAGTGTTTTGGAGGACAAGCAACCTAGAAAGGTCACTAGATCTGTTGTTGCTTGATTTCCTTTGTACTCCTTTGTACTCCCTCTGTCTGTGTCTCTCTTCCCTTTAGTAAGTATGTCTTCCCTTCTCTCTCCTTCCATCTTCTATGTTTCCATTCTTCTCTACCCTCTTTCTTTTCTTTGAGTTCTACACGGGAGTAAGACGTGTTGTATACAGGATTCAACACTATGAGTCTCTTCCTACCTTCCCTTGGGTAACGAATTCCTCTTTGGTTTATTTGTTGTTGGCCTGTTCTGGTTGTCTTCTTTTGCTCTTTCTATTTTTAAATCTTCTTCCTCCTCCTCCTCCTCTTACTCTTCTGCTTCTTTGTTTCAATTTCGTGTTCGTCTTATTATTTGTCCTGAATTTCCTGCACAATCTTTTCCATGTTAGAGTACTACACGGGAATAATGCTTGTGCAACTTATTGGTTTGATGGTTTTACTTATCAAACGTAATCTTCTTTTCCTCTTTCGTTCTCTCTTGCTTTCCTTTTCTCCCTTTTTCTTTTGTTTTAGCTTCTTTTTCATCTTCCTCCTACACAATCTTTATCATATCTTGCCTCACCCATGTTTGATTATTACACGTGGGTAAGACGGGTTGTATACAAGATTCAACACCATGGCTGTTGTTGTGTTCCTGCCTTCCCTTGAGTAACTTATTGGTTTGATAGTTTGACTTATATAACTTATTATTATTTTCTATTTAGTTTTCTATTTTTTCTATTCTTCTATCCGTTTCTCCCTTTTGATTTTGTTTGAGCACCTTTTTCCTCTTCGTCTTACACAATCTTTATTATATCTTGCCTCACCCCATGTTTGATTATTACACGTGGGTAAGACAGGTTGTATACAAGATGCAACACCAGGGCTGTTGTGTTCCTGCCTTCCTTTGAGTAACTTATTGGTTTGATGGTTTGACCTATTTAAGGGGGGTGACCTGTTTTTGTTCTCTCCTATTTTCTCTTTCTCTGGCTTGTATTCATTCGGCCCCATTCAGCCTACTGTTTTAAGACGTATATCCCCATCCAGGTGTCAATTTCTTCCTGGCGAGCGATACCGAGCCAGCATTGTATGGAAAAATCCGGCTTCGCCGGAGAATGTTTTGTCGAAAAATCTACAAATTTAGCCTGCTAACAATATGCTGGCTCGCTACCGCTCGCCAGGAAAAAATCGACACCTGGATGGGGATAAACGTCTCAAACCATTAAGCTGAATGGGGCCGAATAGATACAACCCAGAGAAAGGTAAGACAGGTTGTGTACCGGATTAAACACCTGGGCGGCTCTGTTCCTGTATACCTACCTTCCCTTGTGGATGGAATTATTCAGGGGTTTTATTATTATTTTGGTGTCGCGTTCTCGTTTTCCTTTCCTTGCTCTTATGTTCAAACTTTCTTCTTCTTCTTCTTCAGGTCAAGTAAAGGTCAGGTGAAGGTATTGAGGGATAAGCCTTTACAACGGCACCTCGTAACTACTTTTCGAAGAGTGTTGAGAGGGGAGAAGGGGTGTTGGAGAGAGGAGAAGCTGTTGGACTGGCTTTGTTGTATGTGGTATAAGTCTGTTTACATCGTCAAGGTGTCCCCCACTACAACACCCACTAAATATGTCCGACTTGGCCGAGATCGAACCCAGGTCAAACAGATTCACGCGTGACCGTGCTCCCCACTCGGCCGCCGCGGCTTTGCCTTCTTCGTCTTTATCTTTTCATGTTTGTCTTCTCTCTGTTTTGTTTGTTTTATTTCGTATCCGTCTATTTTATATATTTATTTAGCTTATAATTATACGTTTCTATATCGTATAGATTTTTACATTTGATATCAATATTTGTCTATACCTTACTTCTTCTAATATCTCACTGTTTTCAACACACCCTTGTCATCTCTCTATTCATCCTCTATTTCCCATTTGCTTTCTCTATTTCCATCCCGTCTGTTCATGCTATACTTCGCACTTTTTTCCTAATTTTCCATTCCGTCTATTTATAATCTATTTCACATGTTCTTTCTAGTTTTCCTTTCCGTCTATTTATAATCTACTTCCCATTTTCTTTCTCGTTTTTCTTTCCGCCTATTCATGCACCACTTCTCATTTTCTTTCTAGTTTTCCATTCCGTTTATTCATGCTCTACTTCCCATTTTCTTTCTAGTTTTCCATCCCGTCTATTTATAATATACTTCCCATTTTCTTTCTAGTTTTCCATTCCGTCTCTACTTCCCATTTTCTTTTTCATTGTCCATGCCTTTCCATGTGCCGTGTTTACCATATTTTTGCCTCTCTCAACATTCAGTACTACACCTCGACGAGAACTGGTTGCCTACATGATTCAGACCGTGGCTCTGTTTCTCCCTTCCTTCCGTTGTGTGAATTTTCGGGCTGCCTTAAATTTGTGGTCTCCTTTTCCTTCTTCTTCTTCTTCTTCTTTATTTTCTTCTTCATATGTTTCATCATTTTCATATAGTTTTCGTATCCTTTTGTTCTTCTCTTCCCCTCGTCGACCTTTAATGTGTCCTCTTCTCCATCTCCATCATCATCAGATCAGATGAAGATATTGAGGAATAAGCCTTTACAACGGCACCTCGTATCTACATTCTACTGTTCCTACTTTTTTGAAGAGTGTAGAGAAGGGAGGAGGGGTGTTGGAGAGAGAGGAAGCTGTTGGAGTGTCTTTGTTTTGTGTGTTTAGTCTGTATACGTCGTCAGGATGTCTCCTTCTTCTTTTTTTACTTCTACTCCTTATTCTTATCATCATCATCACAATCTTCTCATTTGTTTGTCTTCTTCTTTTTTTACTTCTACTCCTTATTCTTATCATCATCATCATAATTTTCTCATTTTTGTGTCTTCTTCTTCTTCTTCTTCTTCTTCTTTGACTTCTACTCCTTATTCTTATCATCATCATCATAATCTTCTCATTTGTTTGTCTTCTTCTTCTTCTTCTTTGATTTCTACTGCTTCTTTTCTTATTATTTGTTCCTCTTTTTTCTGCTCATCATCATCATCATCATCATAATCTTCTACTCCTTCTCTTTCTTCTCATCATCATTTTGCTCATCTACGTCTTATTCTTCCTCTTCTTCTTCTAGTTTGTCTCCTCCTTTGGCTTACCTTTATTTATCAACATCATCTTCATCTTCTTTATGGATCCCCTCTGTTACGATCCATTAGTTTCACGATTGTAAGACGCTTCATCCCAGTAGTTTGGTAATAATAAGACGGTATATCCCATTCAGGTGTCGTTTATATTTTTTGAGGCGAGCAACAGGGAGCCTGTAACTTTGACAAATTTGGGCTTCGGTCGGGACATTTGTCTATCGAAAAATGTACAAATTTAGTTTGAAAGGGGTTTGGATGAGATTTTTTTTGTCTGGGAAGGTTTTTGTTAGCCTTGGGGACAAACTAAAATAAACAAACATTGCTCAAAAATGGCATAGCCTAAATACAAGCAAAATCCTCAATAATAATAATAATAATGTCGGACATCTTCGCTATATTTCGCGTTTTCCTTTCTATTCTCTTACTTCTTCTTTCTTTTCGTATGTCTCTTTCGTCATCCTCTTCCATTTCCTTCTCCGTCCTTTTCCCATGTCTCTCTTCCCTCCTCTCCCTTATTTTATGTATCTCTTTCATCATCTCTTATCTTCTTTCTACTCCTATGTCTCTCCTTCATCTTCCATTCCCTTCTTCGCTTTCACTTCTCCATTTTTTCCCTTCTTCTGTCTTCTTCTACGTCTCTCTATCATCATCTTCTTCCCTATCTTTCTTCTTCGCTTTACTCTTCTCCATTTCCTCACTCCCTATTTCGTTTTTCTCCTTTGATGAATGTGTCTCAATCTCCCTTCGTTTTAGGTTTCCCGGTTTCCTTTTATGCCTCCTTCTTCAATTTTCGTGTGTCCCGTTTTCCTTGTATGCCTCCTCTTCCATTTTAGTGTTTCCCGTGTTTCTTGTATGCCCCCTCTTCCATGTTCGTGTTTCTCGTTTTCCTTTTGTACCTCTTTCATTTTCGTGTTTCCCGTTTTCCATTTATTCCTTCTCTTTCATGTTCGTGATTCCCGTTTTCCTTGTATACCTCCTCTTCTATTTTAGTGTTTCCCTTTTTCCATTTATTCCTCCTCTTTCATTTTCGTACGTGTTTCCCATTTTCCTTTTGTACCTCCTTTTCCATTATCTCCTGTCCCGTTTTCCTTTTGTGCCCTCTCTTCCGTTTTCGTGTTTCCCGTTTTCCTTGTAAGCCTCCTCTTCCATTTTCGTGTTTCTCGTTCTCCTATTATTTCTCCTCTTCCATTTTGTTTCCCATTTTCCTTATATACCTCGTCTTCCAATTTCGCATTTCCCGTTTTAATTTAATGCCTTTATTTCCATTTTTGCATTTCCCGTTTTCCAGTTATGCCCCCTCATCCATGTTCATCCAAAGCTAAGGATGAGCTCTCCAAACCACTGACATTACTATTCAATAAATCCTTGCAGTCTGGAACTATGCCTGATCAGTGGAAGATAGCCAACGTAACACCGATATTCAAAAAAGGCAGCAAATCCCTACCCAGTAACTATCGTCCAATTAGCTTAACCTCAGTTGTATGTAAAATGCTAGAAACGGTCATACGAGACAGACTCGTAAATCACTTAGAGGAAAATAACATACTTAAAGATACTCAACACGGCTTTCGTAAAAAACGTTCCTGTTTAACAAACCTCTTAGACTTCTTCCACGATATCCTCAACCTCTACGATGAGAGTAAAGCTGTAGATATTATATACCTTGATTTTCAAAAGGCCTTTGACAAAGTTCCCCACAAACGTTTACTGCTAAAACTAAAAGCGCATGGAATACAAGACGGTGTGTTGAAATGGATAGAAAATTGGCTCAGCGACAGAAAGCAAAGAGTAGTCATAAACGGTAAGGCATCTAAATGGACCAATGTAAGTAGCGGGGTACCCCAGGGATCGGTACTAGGACCAATTCTCTTTCTAATTTACATCAACGACATAGATAAGGATCTCACCTGTACAATCTCAAAATTTGCTGACGATACAAAAATTGCAAATAGCGTACTCTCAAAAGATCAAGTTGACGATATGCAACACAATCTAGATAAATTGTCACATTGGGCCCAAATTTGGCAAATGAGTTTCAATGCGGATAAATGTAAAGTATTACATATCGGATAACTAAATGAGAAAGCAAACTATTCGATGAATGGCACTCAGCTTAAGAATGTAAACAGAGAAACCGATCTGGGAGTAACAATATCGAGTAACCTAAAACCGAGTCAACAATGTTCAGAAGTTGTTAAGAAGGCAAACAAAATAATTGGCTTCATAGGCAGGTAATTTGAGCATAAATCCAAAGACGTTATCCTAACCCTTTACAATTCCTTAGTCCGCCCTCTTCTGGAATACTGTGTTCAATGCTGGTGCCCTTATTACCAAAAAGACATAAACAAGCTAGAACGAGTTCAACGTAGAGTTACCAAAATGATACCTAGCCTAAAGAACAAACCATACGAAGAGCGTCTTAGAGAATTAAATCTATTTCCTTTAACCCAGCGCAGATTAAGAGGTGACTTAATTCAAGTGTTCAAAATCATCAAAGGCATCGACAATATGAACTGTAGTAAGTACTTCACTATCGACCAATCTAATTACACGCGGGGAAACGGTTGCAAAATTATTGGTAAATCTTTTAACTCACACGAATCTAAGAATTTCTTCTTCAATCGAGTTGTCAACTTGTGGAATGGGCTTCCCCGAGATTTTATAGACTGCAGCACCGTTGATTCATTTAAACTCCGCCTAGACAAATATCTCGCATCAAACCCGCGACTGACTGCGTTTGTAAATGAATAACTTTATTTTATCCTCCCCTCAGTTACTAACCCATATGTCCCCTACTAACTTCCTAGTCCTGCCACGGACATTATTTCCAGGGCAGTAGTTCCCTTTCCAATGTTCCCTTACCCACTCTAAACCACTGTTTGGACACTTGATCCTCAGTGTTTTGGAGGACAAGCAGCCTAGAAGGGTCACTAGATCTGTTGTTGCTTGATTTCCTGTGTACTCCTTTGTACTTCATGTTTCCCATTTTCTTTTCATACCTCCCTCTTCCATTGTCGCGTTTCCCGTTTTCCTTTTGTACCTCGTCTTCCATTTTCGTGTTTCCTGTTTTATTTTCATACCTCCCTCTGCCATTTCCGCTTTTCCCGTTTTCCTTTCATGTCCTCTCTTCCGTTGTCATGTTTCCCGTGTTCCTTTTCTTATATCATATTCTATTATATTATATTATATTCGATATACTCAGGCCCAATCCCCACTTTCCCTTTTTTTTTTTTTTTTTTTCCTTTTATACCTTCTGTTATTGTTTGTATATATTGTTTTCTTTATTATTGTGTTTTACTATCCATTCATCACCAATCTTTCAATGTCTCCTCTTTTCCAATCTCCCATTCTCCTCCAATTCGCCATTTCTTATTGACCTCCGTTCCATCTTTCTCCTTCTTCCCTCGTCTGTTCCTCGTTTCCTAACCTTCCTTCTCTCACTCACTCACTCTCTATCTCTCTTTCTACTCATTCTCTACTCTCCCTCTGTTCCTCTTTCTCTATCTCTCTTTCTACTCCTCTCTCTCTCTCTCTCTCTCTCTCTCTCTCTCTCTCTATCTCCGTTCCTCTTATTCTATCTCTCTTTATACTCCTCTTTTTCTATCTCTCTTTATACTTCTCTTTATCTACTCTCCCTCTGTTCCTCTCTCTCTATCTCTCTTTCTACTCCTCTTTCTCTATCTCTCCTTTTGCAACTCTTTCTCTATATCTCATTCCCTAACCTCCCTTCTCTCTCTCTCTCTCTCTCTCTCTCTCTCTCTCTCACACACACAAACACACGTATCTTCATACATGTCTCCTCTATCTGGGAATATGGAGGTTAAGCATGTACAGTCTTTTTTGTTTTACTATTTTCTTTACCCATTCAGTATCCGTGACGTCCTTTGCAATATAATCTGGCAACTATTAGACGATTTTGTTCAGCTCAGGAAGGACGTCTACCCGATATAAAGCTACAGAGTATGTCAATTAAAGCTTTTACCTACCATATAACCTTCCTAAGCTTCATAAAATCGTCTAAATGTAGCTGAAGGCAAATACAAAAAGAAGTCTCCGTTATAGAAGGGGTTAATGTAGTGAATTTTTACTTGGTCGTTTTGAGCTTGAGAACTTGGCTGATGGTTCTGTGCCCGAATACCATATCTCAATTGCTAAAATATACTCACAAAATCAATTACACAGTACACTCGGATACCATAGTCTCCAATCTACTCGTAAGAATTCATGGACCCCCTATGTTTTGCATTATGCAATTCTAACTATCTGGATGAATTTTTGGATACAACTTTCTTTTCAATAACTCGTATACCGGTACATAGTTTTGTAGTTGATGTATGAATAACATTATTTATAAATTAGTTTCCACATCCACAGATATACTTAAATATTTATAGGTGCAGTCCACGAGGCTCCAGAAACTATGACCTGTATTCTTAAACAATTATTTATCTTCGCAGCACCGTTAATGGACGAAATAACTTGAAAAATGACATTATCTTTAGAAATGGACATGCTAATCCGTCTAATCTCTGTAAACAACACTCATACCCACATTATTCGTTCGGTAATAGGAGCTGCGAAGGGAAAGACATGTTTAAGAATATGAGCGTATGGCATCCGAGTGTACAATCGGCCTAATAAGAATTTCTCCCTACCAATAAATGCCTACAGTGGCCGATAGAGGCGCTGAACGCAATGTTTACCGCAGTGCATTGTGGGAAATTGGCGGACCTATCCACCCTCCCTCTCCTTCAACAATTTGTTATTATAAGCAGTTGGTCAAAATGTCTGTAGCTGATACATACTTTGGTCTACCACTAACCACTTGATCCACAGCTACCACTTTATTGCACCACTAACATTTTATCCAAAACTAATACTTTCTCCACCACTACCATTTTATCTATCACTACCACTTTATCTACCACTACCACTTTATCCACCACTACCACTTTATCTAACACTACCATTTAATATCTACCACTTCCACTTTATCCACCACTACCACTTTATCTAACACTACCATTTATCTACCACTACCGCTTTATCCACCACTACCACTTTATCTACCACTACCACTTTATCTAACACTACCATTTATCTACTAATACCACCTTATCTACCACTACCACTTTATCCACCACTACCACTGTATCCACCACTACCAGTTTATCCACCACTACCACTTTATCTACCACTACCTCTTTGTCCACCACCACCACTTTATCTACCACTACCACTTTATCCACCACTACCACTTTATTTACTACTACCACTACTACTTTATCTAAAATATAAAAATGTAGAATTACAAAAAATCGAGATAAACTGTGTATATCCTAAGTGTTGGGTATTGTTGATGTCGACAGTCGTAGCTCTGGCGCTAGTTCAGAAGCGTCCACCAGAGGTCTCAATTGAATTCTTGGTAGGGTCAATTATGTTTTGATCAATATTTCGTATCAGCAATATTTACATATGATTTCTTCTATTTGAGTGAGATATACCAACACGTTCCTACACATACCCACCCTATTCAACATCTGACAGACATTAACATAGCACAGAGCGAGCCAAACGTAATGACAGCTGATACATGACTTATTACCGCCACTGTACCATTAGCCAATCAGAATACAGCTCTCAAGACCCATGACACCAAGTGCGTAATATTCCCAAGGTTTAAGGGCAGGTATAGTTGTTTGTCTGGTTCCTCTTCTTCCTCGTGTTTTGCTCCATTAATGTTCAGATTTTAAGACGCTATGCCAATTGGTTTGGCGATTATAAGACCATTTGCCCCATTTAGTTGTCAATATCAAAACTTGTCGTGTCATTAAAATGTCGATTTTTTTTCCTGGCGAGCGATAGCAAGCCTGTAATTCAGGAGGGACCGGCCTTCGGCACAGTATTCTACCGATAAATGTACAAATATAGCTAGAAGGGGGATCTTGGGGATGTTTTTTAAGTTTGATGGAAGTCTAGGGAGGAAACTAAGAAAATAATAATTAAATGAACAAATCGACCAAAAAAGAGAGCCTCCCCTCCCTGAAAGAATACACTATAAGTAAAGAAGTGACTGCATGGAAGTGTGGTAATCCCGCCACTGACTTATGGGACTGAAGCATGGACGTTATGGAGAGGCATAAATCAAGAGTGAGAGGGCTAGAAATGAGGTGTGTGTGTGTGTGAATTGAATTCAATTGAATTAAGTTTATTTTGCTCAGACTTTTACAAAAAGTACATATTACACATGTACAATATGCCTTTGCTAACTAAATTAGCGTACACGTAAATACACTGGTACATCTTAAACAAACCATATTAAATGTCCTAAAGACTTGATCTATCTATACATATTAAACGTTTTTTTGAGAAAAAGTTACAGATTCTTCATACATTTCAAGTTAGAATTATTCATTAACAGTATATATTAATACTGTGTTGGGTTATGCCTGTAATAATGAGAAATATATCTATTCCTTAACTGTACAATATCCTCATTTTGACAAATAAACAACAAATTATACTTTTCCCCCACCACATTCTCATTACATTTAGTACTTACCCTGTCTTCTCTATCAATATTTATGTGTCTACCAGTAATAACTGGTTATTTATTATTACTTGCTCTTAGTTTACTCATAGCTAGTCTCTCACCCTTATCCAATTTCACAAGATAATCCTCCATACTGAAGACAAATGTATAAGTTCTATAGCTACTACAAATGGCCTTACTTAACAAATTACTATTCCATTTTGTTATCCATTGATCTTTATGCTGTTGTTCTATTGCCAATCTGAACCAGGCTGGGTTTATTACATTTTGTGACAACCAGACTCCAGACATCCCACAGTCATTACAAATACTTTTAACACAATTCAACCAAGGTGAAGTATAAACACCAACCTGATCCAGATGTAACAAACACTTGTACACTCTACCCCAAAAAAATCTTTACACTAACGCTCTAAACATTCTGGAAGTGGGTCGAAATCTTATGATAATACCTCACAGACGTATGTTTTACCCGATTCATTCCGTTCACACTAGATTATTTACAGCTCACCAGTGTAAAGATTGTTTTTTGGTCGAGTGTACATTATATAACTTAAGGAGAGGTATTAAGTTTCTTCCCTAGAACTCCATCAAGCTTAAAATTACACCCCCTAGACCCCCTTTCAAAATTAATTTGTACATTTTTCGGTAGAAAAATGTCCCGGCCGAAGGCCGGTTCCTCTCAAATTACAGGCTCGCTATCGCTCGCCAGGAAAAAATCGACACCTAAATGGCACGAAAGTTCTTAAAATTGACAGAAATGGGGCGAAAGTTCTTAAAATCGCCAAACTAAAGGGGCCGAGCGTCTTAAATTCTAAAAAGCAATGTGGCTAAACATGAGAGAGAAAGGGGTCCAGAAAAAATCCCTCAAGTGGAAATCTCCCCTTAACTTACTTGTTTTACCAGTAATTAATCTCGCCCAGTAACCCATCATTGAACACTTAATATTTATGTCTATAGGATATTCACCAAGTTCACCATGCACCATGTCATTACTTTTATACTTATAAACGTATAATGCATGCTTTAAAAACTTCAAATGACGGTGTTCTAATTCTCTAATAGCATAATGTCCCCATACCTCAGCAGCATACAACATAACTGGTCTAATCATTGTTTTAAACAATTCAAGCTGTATATCAACTGGTAAATTATATGTTCTGCATTTACTAATCAATGAATACATGGCCCTTGTAGCTTTCTGTTTTAATTCTAATTTTCCTTGGCGGAATCTGCCATTGTAATTAAAAGTTAAACCCAAATATGTATATTCACCTGTCACTTCAATGTGTGTGTGTGTGTGTGTGTGTGTGTATTTACCTATTTGTAAGTTTACAAGAATTGAACCTAACCTCGTGGTGTCCCGTCTGCTTGTTTCATTTGATCATATTTCTCTTTTAAAGCTATGGATAGTTTTGGCACACACTACTTTTTCCGGTAAGGCATTCCACTTCTCAATTGACCTTGTTGGAAAGCTGAATTTTCTGACATCCTTTTTGCCTCGCATCGTTGCCAATTTCCGACTGTGTCCTCTTCTCCTTCCCACTGCTGGCGTGATGAAGTTATCCCGATCGAAAAATTCCAGTCCATTGACACACTTGTAAAGTGTAATAATGTTCCCCCTTTCTCTCCTCTCTTCCAGTGTGGTTAAGCTCATTTTTTCCAGTCGTTCCTTGTATGATAGACCTCTTAATTCTGGTACCCACCGTGTCGCGGCTCTCTGTGCTTTTTCCACTTGTTAATGAGTTTTTAAGTGAGGGCTCCACACCACAGCAGCATACTCCAGGATGTGTCTAATGAAAGCCTCAATTAGCTTTTTCCTCATGCTCCTATCTACATATTTGAATGTGTTACGACCGGGGCTCGTATAAAACAAGGGCTCTTAATCATTGGACTAGAAAGGCTCACAGCCACAACGGTAACACTAGATCCAACCCTCGAACTTATAATGCCGGCGCACAAAACACCTATACCCTCCAGAGTTAAATCTGCGATAACGGGGTATCCTATAACTCGGTATAAATGCACTACTACTACTGGCTGATGATCTCTGATACAGCCTGATCACAACAACATACAATTACGTTAATAAAGTATACAAGGAAAAAGATAGAAAGCTTAATTAAATCACTGCAATGATTTAATGCAAACTAGAAGAAGGTATATTTAAAGTTATTCTAAACAATAATAAACTGTCACTCCTATATTAAAGAAAGTGAACGAAAGTCCTAAAGCATCGAGCAGAAATCTTCTGAAGAAAGTCTGATGCTGCGTAAAATGATCGAATCGGATTTTGAACTGTTATCTATATAGCAGGAACAAGATATGACAAGTGTAGGGACATACAGGGTTAACTGACGCGGGAATAATAATAAATGCGCAATAGTATTGTCTCCAACAACAAAAGAAGGACTTCCTCAGGCAACTCAAAAAGCCTGCTCGGGTTGTGCAACTCATCAACAACCAAGGCTTACAGTCAACGTGAATAAAAATGCTACATACATAACATAAGAGCTTATGATCCTAATCAGGTGTCTGCTAGGCTAATAAAGTCTAGCTGGGATGTCGTAGGCTAGGAAACAATGGCTGAGCAAGCGGCTCGTAGCCTAGCGAGGTCCTTAAGACTGTGCGGCCAAATTACGTTAAATGACGGGGTGCTCTCTTAAGAGATCCAGATCGCTAGTATCTGGTTCTCTCCTGGCGACCCTCTCAAAGTCAAAACAAAACGAGTTAGCACAGTGTTGGGTGGTAGAGGCAAAAGCCCTCAACTCGCAACACAGTGCTAAACTCACAAGGTACACAGTCAGAAAGACCACCTAGGCTTACCACGTATCCGTTGCGATTGTACAGGTTCAACAAAACCTGGTACACATCGGAAATCACAACAACAATAGCCTCACCCCAGTCTAGCATTAAATAGCCCAGCAGACAGCCAAGAAAAAAGGTAGGGAGACACCGTGAGTGTGTCGAACCTCTACAGACAAAATGGTAACCCCTCCAAAATGCCTAACTAAACATATAATATCTGAGAGCTTCAGCATGTAATACGATGACCGATATATGAAATCGTGCAGAACCAAAGGGGAGTTATGATATTAAATAGAGAGGAAGAATGAGAGGTAAGAAGTTGAGAGAGAGAGAAAGTGCTCTATAGGTAGAAGTCGGGGACAGGTGGCAAGGGATATGTTAAGGGTATGCTGGTCAGGCAAGCTCTGAAGAGAGTAGCTCCTCGGGACCCCTAGGATCACACAAAGGCATGGTGGTCAGCCAATCACAGGCCGCTACGTCACCCGGCAGCATACCTGCAGAAGGCGCCAGGAGCCACCAGCCAATCAAGAGGCGGGAGACGGCACGCGCACGAGCCTACGAGCGGGGAGAAGCCAGCACATGTATACGCACGCACACACTACCACCCCACTAACTATTTGATTCTCTCTCTCCTCAACAATATACAATGCATCTTATGTTCTACTCATGATATAAAATATAATGCATTGTCACAGGCGAAAATAAAGACCACTTCTGTACTGCCTGTGACATGACGATTCACAAGAAAGAAAGTACAACATTGTAGATAGACTGTAGCCAAATACATTGCCCCGGCGAGCGTTAGCGGGTGGCCAAGTGAGCGGCTGAGCCCACGTGGCGTTCTGCTAAGCTGCAGGCGTCACACCCCCCCCAAGATATTAGACGCTCAACCATGAGCTCCATGTCTGACAAGCAGAACACCGATAAGACTCGCCACTCCTAATCACTTCGCAACAAAGAAGGCAAAGCTCAGTTCTCATCAACAAAAACAAAATTACAACCCCTCCCAACACAATAGCTTAATTAATTCATACTGCTATGCTCCTAGAGCGAGCTTCTACTAGCCCAGCCTTCTGAGAGAAGCACAGGTTCGACTCAGAACTTTAGCTATAACATACTTAAACAAAAATTTAACTATTAAAGAAAGAGTTTTTATAGAATTTTCCCTTTAATATGTTTATGGCGGCTGCACTTACAGGGGCAAGCCTAGTTTTTCTCCACTCTCAACACACACTGACTGAACGGCGAGGGTTCTCCTGCAAACAAACCCTCCCGTGACAAACAATCAGCCAAAACATTATCAGTGCCCTTAGCATGCCACACATCCAACTTGTGTTCCAGCAGCAAAACAACACCTGGCACTGATAAACTGCCCAGTTCATCACAAGACTGGCATTTCTCTTCGCTCTTTCCGGCAACGGAGCCTGCCAAAAGCCCTTCACTAGTTCTACCTTCATGATAGGCGATGCAGCCCCGAAGCGGTCTATGGTGTCGTCAACTCTCGATAAGGTATAGGCGTCTGTCAGGGATAATGCACACACTCTCTTGCAATCAACACACACACTGATCTTGCCACTTAACACAGGTTGCAAAGTTACAGGCAACGACCACTCACGACATTCCTTATCCCTCAGACCCTTCATCAACACGTAATCCAGCTCTGCTTGCACCACAGGCTGTCGAGCAGGATTTATATGGTAGGGAATTAAACTGAGTCTTGCACTGTCTCCAGCCTCCATGTCGGATTCTACCCTGTACATCAGTCCTGGAGAAGCAACAAACATGCGGATGCACTGCCACAGCCTAGTAAACAACTTATCTCACAGAACAACATGCCTAGTGCCCTCCCACAACCCAGCCGAGACCGCAGCTTCTAACCTGTAGTCTCCCTCCTTCTCCACCTTCGTCCCTAGAACAGCCAGGTCATGAGAGGGACAATCAGTACCACCTGTGCAGTCACTCCCATAGTTCATTATTGCTAAGGCTTCCCCGCCGATACCGTACATGCGCACCCCCGCATTCCTTACGACTACATCTGCCTGCGCAGCATCACCGCTTTTAGCGACATGGCCAGACACAGTCGGTCTATGGTAGGGCTGTTACATTCGACTAGAGCAGCATTGGGAGGCTATGCGACGACCGGGCACATCCACTCCACAGCCAACCTCACCAATCTGCTCAATGTCCTCCTTCTGACCACCACCCTTGGCAGCCATGGGTCGACCCTGACCTGACAACCATGTCCAAGTCTCGTCGCCCACCCTGAACCACCGAAACAACGAGGCTAACGGTCTCCCAACATTCACGTGACCTGCCCGCGGAACATCTTGCACCGCCTGAGTTGTGAGGCTCGGGTGCTCGGCACGACCAGTGGGGTATGAACCGAGCTGGTGCTGGAGCGCTGCACACTGCTGCTCAGGCAGGTGCTCTAGCGCTTCCACAGCCACCAGACTCGTGTCCCCCGCCCACTGCTCCGCCGAGACATGACAATCCCTACTCTCCTCCACCTGTGCCCTACTGCCCCCTCTCCTTCTCCACCTTGGCCGCTGCAGACCAACGCAGGGACAGTAGGCTGCTCAGGTGGTTGCCTCACAAACTCCTCCAACAGGTTCACATGACATGTTTCCCCGTCCTCGTGTTTGATCTCGACAGCACCATTACCACACTTCTGAACTTCCGGATCCTCCAACTGCAGTTTACAAATATCTGAGGGAACCAACCTGTCTAAATGCTTCCGAAGCAACCCAAGTCCTCCCCCAATATCAAACTGAGCAACCCTTGTTTCTCTCTGTGTGTAACGTTGCTGCCTCGGAGTCTCTTCCTGCCCTACCTCCTCACTAGCTGTGACAGGTCCTGGGGCTTCTCCAGACTCCAACAATGGTGCCATACTAAGTCGCCAAGAAGAGCTGCTGGTACTAAACTCTCCAAACTTTTACCAACATTAGCCATCTTCTTCCAACCGTTCCTCCGTTGATCAGAAGACTGAGGAATAGGCTGTGACACTTTGGATGCAAGAGATCTTGTAACAACGCACGCCATAGGTTGTACTTGACACTCCTCTACCCACTCCTGTTTCTCCTTACTCACGTCGGCCGGCTTCTCGGCAACGACTAAGGGGGAAACCTCAGAAGTAGGCACCGCAAAGTCGTTACCGAGAAGGAGGTCGACGCCCCCAACAGGCAAATTCTCCACAATTCCCACATCCAACTCTTGTGTCACACCATCTACCTCCAGTTCCATCCTGACCAACGGGTATGACCTGATAGCATTGATACCTTGCACCACAACCACCCGTGCCGCATTTATTGGTCTACCAGTAAAGTTCTTCAATAAAGTCTGAGAGGCACCCGTGTCTCGCAACAGCTCAACTCCATGCTTCTTACCAGCCCACTTCATGCAGCCATGCCCTCGATGGTCGCAAAAGACATCGCGGACAGGGTTCGAGCCTTCCGGATTCTTCTCCACTGGCTGTGTCCCAGCCTCTGACGTTAATAATAATAATAATAATAATAATAATATTTATTCAGTCAGCAATTTACAGAGTTGGTACCACATAGTTTGTTACAAATATGACATGTACCAGCCTTGCATAATTCCAACTAAGGATAGCCCAATAAGGCCGTTAGGCGTATTTCCATTGGGATCCTTGTGGGATTAGGTTAGCTGGGGAAAAGGGGAGGATAAAGAAATAGATAATTTAGAGAAAGTATTTCTAGGGGGTTATTTTAAGATACCTTACATCCTATAGTAAATATCAGTAATCCGTAATCAGTAATCATTTCAGTTTGGTTTGTCTATCTCTTATGTCGTATTTAGTAGTAGACATAAGCTTGGTGCTCCCTTCTCGCAGCTGTCCGGTTCAGGTGTTCCTTCAGGCTACGTCTGAAGGAATACAGTGTTCTCTTTTCAAGGACTGACTGGGGTAGGTCGTTCCAGTCTTTGATGGCAGTGAAGAAGAATGTTTGCTTACCCTGTCCTTGGATTCTCGAGACCTTAAAATTAAACATCATGTTTCTTGTATTATGTCCACTCCTCTCATTTGCTTTAACAAAATCATTCTTTAGATACTCTGGAGCTCTGACATAGAAAATTTTGAAGGCATTAGTTAGCCTGATTTGTTTGGCCCTGTCAAAAACATTGAGCATACCTAGTGACTGAAGTTGTTCCTGGCCAACATGTGATCTGGGTCCTAGGTTCAGCATGAACCTAACCATTTTATTTTGAGTGACCTGAAGTTTGTGCTGTGCTGATTTAGATGATGCAGAGTACCAGAATGACACAGAATAGTCAAAATGACATTGAACAAGCGCTTGGCAGAGGGTCTTTTTGGTTGCCGCGGGCAAGCATCCCACCTGTCTATACAGGTATTTTATACGTGCTCTACACTTACTCAGGATAGATTCCAAAATGGTTTCACCTGACAAACTCGCGTCCAGTTTCAGTCCGAGATATTTAACTTGTGACACTGTTGTTATAGGAATATCATTACAGTTGACCGAGAAGCCCACAATGTCTTTCAGTTTGCGTTTTGTTCCACATAAGATGGCTTCCGTCTTGCCCAGGTGAAGAGATAGTCTATTGTCCACTAGCCATTCACTACATGATGCTAGTTCTTTGGAAAGTGAAGCGGCAATACTTATTGGGTCTTTTCCTGAAACCAGAAGCACGCTGTCGTCTGCATACAGTAATAATTTACATGAGACGCTCAGTTCCATGTCGTTCACAAAACAGAGAAAGAGTAAGGGACCAAGGATGCTTCCCTGCGGGACCCCACAGTTAATTGGCATAGGATCAGATATATTATCATCAATTTTGACTCTTTGGGTTCTACCACTAAGATAAGATTTAAACCAGTTCACAGACCCTATGCCCATAGCTTGTAGTTTATTACATAGGATATCATGGTCTACTGTGTCAAACGCTTTTTGTAGATCAAGAAGAACCATACCGGTGTAGTTACCTTTAGACATTTCTTTACGAATGTGATCCGTTAAGTGGATGAGACAGGAGTCTGTCGAGTACATGCATCTGAAACCTGATTGAA
Organism: Paralithodes platypus; assembly: GCA_032716605.1. Taxonomy (NCBI): domain Eukaryota; kingdom Metazoa; phylum Arthropoda; class Malacostraca; order Decapoda; family Lithodidae; genus Paralithodes; species Paralithodes platypus. The sequence continues at coordinate 16,457,862 of CM064546.1, read as the reverse complement.
ACTTATAGAATAGATCATTTTATATGAGGTAGTGTTCAATTTGGGTGTATACCGCTCTTTCAAGGATTTTAGATACAATACATAATATGCTAACTGGTCTGTAGTTGCCAACTTCTAGTTTATTTCCTTTCTTGAATAGAGGGGTTACAATAGCTTCCTTCAGTTCAGCAGGTACTGTGTTGGTGTTAATTGACAAGTTGATGATGTGGGTTAGGGGGCCTGCTATACCAATGGCTCCATCTCGTAGAAATTTGGCAGGAATTTTGTCTGGTCCTGTGCTCTTATGTACATTTAGGTTAGACAGCTCGTCAAAAGTGTATTTTGGTGTAACATTTTGCAATCTAAATGTGTTCGGGTGTATGTCTTTATCTCTGTAGAAATTACGAAAGGTGGCCGTTGTTGTCGTGTATTTATTGAGAGGTTGAGGTAGGTTCTGTGCAAGTGTGTTTGCTATGGAGGTGAAGAAGGAGTTGAAGTAGGTTGAAATTTGTCGTTTATCGTGGCAAACCTGATCATTAATGGTGAGAGCAATATTAGTGTTAGACGAATCCCTTATCTTGTTGCTGTAGCCTGTTTTTTTAGGTGCCTCCATAGTTTCTTTGGGTTATTCTGATATTCCTCTGCCTTATTGTGAAAATAATTATTTTTCGCTGATTTCATTTTCCTACTTAGTTTATTCCTGGCCCTGTTGAACTCATGTTTCAGACCTTGATCCTGTCTATGTTTCGCTAGCCTTTTTAACAGATTGTCTCTGTGTTCCAGATGGTGTAGTATGTCATTGTTGATCCATGGGTCTGACCTTGCTTTAATTCGTATGTCTTTCAGAGGAGCTATTTCGTCTAGGATGTTTGTGATGATGGTTCTGAAGCCAACCCATGCGTCATTAACGTTTGTACTTCCAAACACTGGAGACCAGTCTGTATTCCATAAAATGTCCAGAAATGTTTCCTTATTGTAGTTTCTGAGTGACCTTGTTTTGATATTCTTGTGATTCTCTAGGGTAATTTTTGTGGTTTTCCGTGTGCAATATGTGACGAAGTGATCACTTATCCCAGTCTGTATAACCCCTGATTGGGATATTTTGTCCTCTCTGTTACAGTTTATGTGGTCTAATATTGTGGCAGTGTTCTCAGAGATACGTGTGGGGGTTGTGATGAGTTGTTTGTGATTGTGCATTGTCAGTATATGCCTATATTCTCGTACAAGCCTATCATTTCGTTGTTTGTAACACAGGTTAAAATCCCCTAGTATGATGGATTCGTTCCGAGGGTCTAGCGATGACAAAGTTCGTTCAAATTTGGTCAAGAATTGTGTGTCGGCTGGTGGCCTATAGCATACCCCAATTGTGATGGGTCTTGTCCTCGGCAGGTGTAGGTCGATCCACAGAGCTTCGTGATTTTCTACATGGAGGTCGGTCCTAGTTGTGTGTGTGAGGTTGTGTTTTACATACAGACATACTCCTCCCCCATGCCTATTGCGATCATTCCTAACCATGTTGAAACCTTGAATATTTATTTCACCATCGTTTATACTTGAATCCAGCCAGGTTTCTGTGATTGCAATTATTGAAGCTTTGGCCTTATTAGCTAACAAGTTTATTTCTGACAATTTATGGTACATTGATCTGGCGTTAATGTGGATAAGATGGAGCCCTTTGTTGGTGAACACTCTGTATTCATCTTTGATTTTGAATGTGTCCTGGCTGGATTCTGAGTTGTTAATACTTGGATCATTTACATTAATATTCGGTAATGAATGCAAGGCACACTTATTGCAAAGGAATTCCCGTTCTTCACTGTTGGTCTTCTTAGAGATGCACTTCATGTGAGCTACCTGTTTACACTTTACACAGTTTTGGATCTTCTGACGTCGTGTTATGAGTGATTCACAAATAAAACAAATGGTTTCGCGATGTTGTACAGCTGAGTTCCTACATTTAACACATTCAACTTTGTTTCTACTGTTAACGTAAGTACATCGGTTATGAACAATTTCATTACAACTGTTGCATTGTAAAAGTGAACTCCTATTGTTGAAACCAATATTACAGACTATACATGGTTTTTTCTTACTGTTTATCATACGACTGGAGGTGTGGTTTGGTCCGCCTTGATCAGCTGTTTGTGCGGGAGAGAGTAGGGGATACTCGCGGTCGGGCTGTGGTTGTTTGCTGTTGTTGTTGTTGTTGTTTTCATTGTCCGTTGATGCTGCTTCCCTGTAGATGTATTTGCGAGTGCTACCTGTTTTTATTGTTGTTCTTGTTGCATGTTGTGCTACTTGGGTCGCCGATATATGTGGTATTAATGGTAATGCTGTGGGTAATGTAGAGTTGGTGGAGTGGGTAATTGCTAGTTCCCTGCATTTATCGCATTCCATTTCTTTTCTGCTGTTAACATAAGAACATCGATCGTGTGCTGTTTCATTACAAATACTACATTGTGATGTTGGACTCCTTTTGTTGAATCTAATATCGCACACTGTACATAGATTCTTTGTATTGTTCGTCGTACGTCTGGCGGTGTGATGATCAGCTGTGCTGCTAGTAGTCCAGTAAATCTAGCAATCATTTAACTGGACCTAGAACAAATTGTAATAGAAGGTTTTTTGGCTTTAACTTGTTTATTAGGTCCCTCTGATGAACATATAAAAAGTCTCCAACTTTTGGACACCGGGAAAGTGGTTAATTTGCATAAATTCAAGATGGCCGCCGTCCAAAGCTTCAATTTACAGATAACTTTTTTCTGGTTGCTCCTAGACCCTATAAATGTATTACAAACAACGATTTTTGGCTTTAACTTGTTTATTAGGTCCCTCTGATGAACATATAAAAAGTCTCCAACTTTTGGACACCTGGAAAGTGGTTAATTTACAGCCGAAAAACCTTACAGACAGGCTGAACTGTCTCTTTCACAAGGGGTGACACAGGCACTTTGTGCTTGTATGGGTTTTTTGACCTGTTGTCCCTCTTTTTTATAAAAAAAAAAAAAAAAAAAAAACCATGACGTAGTATGACGTCATTCAGAGCCAATTATGTAATTCATGATAGGAGTTCGTATTCACTTGGATCATCGGTGCTTGCATCAAAGTTGCTATTTTGACAGAGTCCTTTACATTGACCACATGCACTGGAACATTCAAGCTCATTCCGTTTGCAACTACAGCGTTGAGTGTCACAGTTGCCCTTACACTGACATCTGACCAATTTCAGTAGTGAATCAGGAGCCACTGGCGAATCCATCGTCTTCGGTTCAAGCTGTCCCTTCCGTAGACACCAGCCCCATTTCTCGGGGTCCACACAGTTCCCCATCCATTCCTGGACCTGACAATAAACTCGGAACGAGTGGTATTTGGCTGCATCGGTTGTTGGGGGAAGGCTGTGAACTTCAACGGTAGTTGAACTTTTTGCCACCTTGTTGCAAAACTTTGTCTTTCGCAGTCCGTCAAGGGTGTCATTTCCTTTTCCCCCGTACAAATAAACCAAGGCCTTTTCACCAGCTGATGATATCGCGTCTTTACTTCCACTTTGGCAACAGAATGCTTCTATACATTTCAAGAAACCGTTGTCTTCCCTCACTTTCCTCAAGGCAGCCCCTTTACCAATACCATACAGTCGTGAGGTTGTGTCACATCCACAGAGTGCATGGACAACTGGCAGGACACGACAGATGCTTTCACCGAGAGCTTCTGCTACTGAGTTAATATGCCAACATTTCCCACCTTCCTTGCTCGACTTGAAGTACAAATCATTCATCCCTCGTTCCGCATAATGACACAACAGCACCAACAAGTCTGTGTCCTCACCTATCACATATGTCACGGTTTCCCTTGCATGCTCAATTCCCTTCTTCGCAATCATGACATCTGCATCTGCTGGCGCATTGACACAGTCAATTCCATTTGCCTTGAATGTTTCACACAATAAGTCAATGAAGTTTTGCTTATTGTCCGAGTTTGACAAGAAGTTTTCCTTTTTTGACCGAAGGGGCATGGTTGGAGTGAACATCACCTTTTGACCAAAGACTCCTTTTGATCGTCGATTGTGTGTCATGTCCTTGGTAGTAGGTCCTGATTTATAACCGTCGAATACAACCACCGGGTTGAGAAAGTTTTTGGAAACATGCTTCATGTACATGCTTGCAATGTCCTCAAATGTGTCACCCTTCTTCCATGGAATCCTTTGCAATAAGGAACCACCATCCAGAACATGGGTCACAGTCCTTTCTTCCTCAAATGATTCCAATGACGACTTGGGAACAACAGCAGCTATCTCATCTCCTAGCTGTGGTTTATTGGCTTCCCTGAGCCTCCCCCACTTATCGAACAGAGCAGTAGGGTAGCTAGACAACTCATACGCAAAGACCTCTTCAACACCTAAGTCCCTGTTATTAGCAAAGATGAGGAGCCTCTGGAAAAGGAGCTGTGGGTCGATTGGTACTTTTTCAGCACTGATTGTAACCTTTGCACCCAACGACTCAACTTGATCTTTCTTCCTAAATGAAAAGTCAAAAGCATTGCTACCTTCCATCTTCTGCACAATGTTCATACCAACCTCATACAGTAAATGAGGATTGGCCGAGGCTGGTCCTGTCACACCGTTGGCAATATTCCTGAGTTCATTTGATTCTTGAAATGGATCATAATCCTTGAAGAATGCGAGAACCTTCTCTGTGTCCTTCCTATCTCGTTCACGCCTTGCTTCAGTCATTTCTTTGTGCTGCTCAGAGGTGTGGAAATGCTTCCCTGTCAGTTCTTGCATAACTTCACTCACCTCAGCGCAGGCTGGCATAGCAAGTAACCAGCGCAGGCGTTGCGTTTCCTCCATGCCCCTACCACGTGTCAATCCACCATTCGTTTTCAAAGAGCGCATCAAAACCTGCTCTATAACCAAGTCGCTTGGCAGTCCTGCCCACAGCCGATCACTTCGGCGGATCACAAATAGACCGGAGTTCAATTGACAGAACATGTCTGGGTTGAGCTGCTCAAGTTCAATCATGTCTTGAATGTACACATGGGCTGACTTGGCATAATTGTTATGACCACACGCTGCAAAGTACGGCAACATCTCCTGGAGTGTTCCGAGGTACAGTAGGAAATCGCCCATTCTCAGTGCCCTCAGGAAGCGACGCAGCAGGTCAATCATGTCCATGTATTGAATCCATAGCTTTCCCATCTTATGCTCTGCTAAGGAGCTCTTCTCAGCTTTAAGTTTTTCAGAAATTCTGTTGAAAACGTCTTTACTGCAGACTTCATCCGGTGAAACGTCTTCACGCAACAGCTTATCCAAAAGATCTGCAGCCTCCTGGAAGTCCTTGCATGAAACAAGAAACAAGATGATGGGATTAGTATAGGCCTAGGCAAAATGTAATAGACAATAATGTGCAGTAAAGGTAGGGCTTGACCTAGAACAAATTGCAATAGAAGGTTTTTTGGCTGTAAGGTTTTTTGGCTGTAAATTAACCACTTTCCAGGTGTCCAAAAGTTGAAGACTTTTTATATGTTCATCAGAGGGACCTAATAAACAAGTTAAAGCCAAAAAACGTTGTTTGTAATACATTTATAGGGTCTAGGAGCAACCAGAAAAAAGTTATCTGTAAATTGAAGCTTTGGACGGCGGCCATCTTGAATTTATGCAAATTACCCACTTTCCCGGTGTCCAAAAGTTGGAGACTTTTTATATGTTCATCAGAGGGACCTAATAAACAAGTTAAAGCCAAAAAACCTTCTATTACAATTTGTTCTAAGTCCAGCCCTACTTTGACTGGTCTATAGGGTGGGGACTGTCTGTGGCTATGTCTCCCCCTGTGACCCCTCCCTGCCCCACCTGTATTTGCTGTTTGATGAAATTGTCCTTATTCCTGGCTGCTAATGCTTCTCCATTGTTGATGTTGTTGCGACTGATGCCTTTCTTCCTAGCTGCTCCAGTTACATGTTGAGCCACCGATAGTGTTGGATTGTGTTGTGGGTTGAATTGGAGCGTGACGGCCGGAGGCTGGGGTACCTGCTGGCCCAGTTTGTTATAACGAATTTTACTGCTAGGGACTGTTGAAATGTCGGTGTCTGCCTTACTTGTTTGGTGGTGAGGTTTCTTCAACGTTGAACAAGGGCCGGGGTTGGTCTCTACATCTCCGCAGCTAATTAGCGTGTAGCACAATAGGTGTTGTAGCGAGGTTGTGCCAGAGTGTTTGCCCAGTCGCGGCACCTTCCCGATATATGAAATAGACCAGGCAGGAATGGTGAGAGAACTTTCACTCGTGTGTGATTTCTGTGTGACGAGGTCCCTCAATACTTGTTTAGGGTTGACCTGGTACACTACCGGACCCCTCTGCACCTGTATATCAGCATAGCCCCTCTGGATGTTGAGAAGGATGATACATAGAGAGAGGGCTACGCCCGCACCCTTCATCCCTCCCGCCATCTTGAGTTGAGTGATACCCCGTTATACCCCGGGCAAACTCAGACGACTTCGGAGACACCCCAATGTTGCGAGCCAAAGACACAACTGCATTAGGTAGCTTGCTTGGACAGGCTCTTGCAAAATGCCCCTTCTCATGACAATGAAAACACTCTAACTCCCCCTTGGGCTTCCCTTGAGGTGGGGGAGGGCCCTGACCCTTCTTAAACGGGACGGTATTAGGTTTATGGTCAGAATTAATATCATTGCTCTTGTAGTTATTGTTATATTATTATTATTATTATTATTATTATTATAGAAGCTGTCTAAGCCTCCCAACAGGGTGCAGATACACCTATAAAAGATGAATCCCCACAAAATACCCGTAAGTACTGGAGAGAGACTAAGACAACTAAGAAAAAGGAAAAGGGCTACAGTAGTTAGAGAGCCCAGAAGAAAAGATCAGTTTGTCAATTAAAACACCATTCTAAAAAGAATAAAAGCAAATCATGATTAAAACAAAAATTTACTGCTGTAATAAAACATTAACTCTGGACTTAAAAGCTGAGATATGGGTTGACTGTACAACCTCGTTTGGCAAATGATTCCAAAAGGGAATCATTGAAGGAATAAAACACCGAGAAAACTGAGATGTAGAAACATTAATTGGAGTCATGGCAAGGTCATTAAGACTCCTCGTAAATCTTGTTGCGCGAATTGGAATAAAAGGTTCTGGTAAAACACTATGCAATGGATGCTGAGTATTGTTAACATTTTTAAATAAAAGACCAAGGGCACCAACCCGACGCCGATGATGAAGATCAAGAGATAGAGCAGGGAGAATAAATTTAATAGAATTAAGAGCTTTATCAAGCAATTTCAAATGACAGTCAGCAGCCGAGTTCCAAACAGGAGAGCAATACTCAAAATGAGGCAAAATAAATGCATAAACATTTTTTGTGACTGTGGTTTCACAAGCGAATGTTTTATAACACTTGCGAAGTAAACCAATCTTTTGAGCAATAGTAGAAGACAAGGAACGAATATGCTTCTCAAATGTCATCTTAGGATCGAGAGTCACTCCAAGCAAACGCAAACCTGACACATCCTCAATTTGTTCACCAGAAACATGCAAACAAGGATGAGGAGGAGCCAAAGTACGTGATCTACTGATTATCATGGAGTGAGTTTTCTTAGCATTAAGCTTCATACCCCAAAGTTCACACCAAGAGGTAATCTTAGCCAAGTCCCTGTTTAGAGATGCTGCAACTTCGATTCTACTCTCTGGAGATGGAATTGATGAGTATAAAGTTATGTCATCGGCATAAGAAACTAGTTTATTTTCAAGCTCAGAGCACAAGCAAGCAATAAAAATAATGAAAAACAGAGGCCCAAGCACACTGCCCTGTGGAACACCCAAAACAACAGGCACAGAAACAGAAGTGCACCCATCAACGACAACATGCTGAGACCTGTCTGTCAAAAAATCTTTAATAGATAAAAGACTACCACCAATACCATAAAGTTGCAGCTTATATAAAAGGGCTTTATGATTAACAAGATCAAAAGCAGAACTAAATCAATAGCCACAACACGAGATTCATACCCTTTGTCCAACGAAGACTGAAGATCATGAGATAAAGTTAAAAGCGCATCGCAAGTACCCAAACCTTTGCGAAAACCAAACTGTGAATTGGGTATTATATCAAGACGATTACAGGTATGAAGAAAGGCGTCTAGCTAAAAGCCTCTCAAAGATCTTTGAGAGAATAGGCGTTATGGATATAGGACTATACTCAGATGGGGATGACGAAGCAGTAGCTCCCTTCGGAATTGGAGTGATGCTAGCTTTTCGCCAGCAAAGAGGAAAACTACCAGATTTCAAGAGCAACCTAAATACTATAGCCAATTTAGGTGCTAAGACAACAGCAATCTTCTTCAAGAAGAGAGGGAAAAATCCATCTGGGTCAATCCCACCATAAGTGTCAAGATCCAATAAATATTGTCTCAATTCAGCTGATTTGAATGCTATCGACTTTAGATTAGGACTAGGGAAACATGTCAAGGGCAATTGCAATTCCTGATCACTCTGCTTACCTATGAAAATATTAGAAAGCATATTACCCTTAGTTAATGGATCAAAAGAGATAGAACCATCAGAATCACGAAGTGGAGGCATGGTGGAGTCAATTCCAAATAGTGAGGCCTTAACCCGTGGAGCCCCGGCTAGTTTTGTAATGTTTGTTCACCAGAACCCGGCCAGTTTTCAAAAAATGGTTTTATTCCAGAAACAATAGCGAATTGGTTAGGAATGAAGGAAAAACCACGAAAAACCGCTCAAAAAGCTTAAAGAATGGTCCTACAGAGCCCCCGAAAACGTATTTTACAAGAGTAAAAAATTGAAGGCAATTACCCCAAAAACCAGGTTATTGCGCGCTCACGCGCATGCACGTGGACTTTGAGAGTTTTCAACCATCGGCACGGTTGCGTGGGATACGTACACAGTTCCCATACAAATCTGAGCCCTCTTGAGTGGCTACACCTAAGGTTACGGTCGGCGCAATTAGGGTGACGCGCCAGACGCGTCTCTGGAGCTGTGCGTTACATACATCGCCGACGCGTCAGACGCGTCGCTGGGGCTGTACGGGTTAAGTGAGGCCCACCATTTATGTGGCTGAGTAGCACCTGCGAGAACTTCCTGCAAATGGGAATTGTAATCCCTCTCGGCTGTACTATATACTCTCTGCGCAACTGACCGAAGATGTACATAGTCATCCCAAAGCAACTGGGTTCGATTACGTCTCCAGCGGTGATATGCAGCCTGCTTGTTATTATATATGGTGTATCACTGACTCGGGGGGGTGGAGTGTTGCGCCCCTTGTTGCCTGCATCGTTCCGTTGTGCAGACCCGCACCCACGAATCAGCGATAGCCTATGGTCAGCCATCTCAGCTGCCTCCTGAAGAGTTTTCGGGTTCTTTTCTTTAAGATTCAACGTCAGATCGCCGCCCGTACACTTAAAGAACTGCTCAAGAAGCATCAACTGTTTTATCTGATCAAACGTCGTTGCCTTCTCCGATCTCAGCCAATTCCCAAATGCATCGGACAGATCCCGGGCATGCTCAAGAAAGGTGCACTCACGACCCTTCGTAACACCCCGGAACTTCAATCTGTACGTCTCTGGTTGTAACTTGTATGCCCGCAGGACAGCCTCCTTCAATACCTCATAATCGATGCACGACTCCAAAGGCAACGGATCATATGCCTTGAGTCCTTTGCCAACCAACAAGGGCTGCCCACTTAACCTCGGGCCATTGGTGCTCCCGACACTTCTTCTCTAAACGCATAAAAAATTCGGTGACACCCGACTCATCAAATAGAGGGACCAACTTGAGCAGGTGCGATAAAGACTGATTAAGACCTCGATTCCCAGAACCGAGACGCTGCCCTGTCGACTCCACCCTAGACTTCTCAAGATCTATGTCTGCACAGTACTTAGCCTTTCTCTCCTCAGCCTCAACCTCTCGCATAGAGTTTCTCTCCTCAGCCTGAATCTTCATCTCAAACTGCCTCTGCTGCTGCTCAGATTCCCATTGCTGCTTAGCCATCTCAAGCTGGAAGAGCATATCTGCAGTTAAACCTTGAGGAGGAGGAGATGCAACAATTGGAGACTCACCCAAGTGCAAACCACGCTGCCAGTGACTATCGGCCTGCGGGAACGTACCCGGCTCCGGAGCCCAAGGGGGCGCCATGGTAGGAGTCGAGTGGAATGGGGGCTGGGCCGAAGGTGCCCCAGCTCCCGCTCCACCCGAAGCCCCATGCACCCAGCCTAGCACACAGGCCACCAGGTCACCTCTCGTCATGCTGCTAGTGCCCACATGACCCATGACCATGGCCAAACTCTGGAGACCATACCGATCAATCCCCGACACCCGGTCAACAGTAATAGGCATCTCCAGAAACTTCTTTGCATCCTCCTCACTAGTTAAAACTCTAATGCCTTCTAACAAACCCCGCTGCTGCACCTCAGAGCCTGCTTCCCGTACTGTGTCCTCACTATACACTGATCCGTCGTCCGACATATTGTCCACCGAAAATTCTCAACGTTTATATAAAAAAAAGAGAAGTACCTAAACTCTTATGTAGCACTATTCACTCCAAAATGCTTGAAGACTCTTAAGTGTTATACTACTTGCCAAAACAAAATCCACGTGTCCACTATATTCCTTTAAACTAAAACAAATGACCACAACACTCCTGCAATATTTCTCTAAGTTCACAAAATCCTAAGCAAGGTCGCCATTTGTTACGACCGGGGCTCGTATAAAACAAGGGCTCTTAATCATTGGACTAGAAAGGCTCACAGCCACAACGGTAACACTAGATCCAACCCTCGAACTTATAATGCCGGCACACAAAAACACCTATACCCTCCAGAGTTAAATCTGGAATAACGGGGTATCCTATAACTCGGTATAAATGCACTACTACTACAAGCTGATGATCTCTGATACAGCCTGATCACAACAACATACAATTACGTTAATAAAGTATACAAGGAAAAAGATAGAAAGCTTAATTAAATCACTGCAATGATTTAATGCAAACTAGAAGAAGGTATATTTAAAATTACTCTAAACAATAATAAACTGTCACTCCTATATTAACCCTTAATCAGCGGCGAGCAACATAAGTCGAGTTAAATAAAGCTGGACTATGTGGCGGCGCTCGACATAGGTCGAGTGGCAATTTCAGCACGTAATGTTGCTGAGAGAGAGAGACAAGTGGTGGCAGGAGAGTAGCGAGCGTATGACTGCTCCAGACCACCGCGGCGAACATACTGACACGAATCCCAGCTCCCTCCTCCCTCTCTCACTCGCTATATAAGGAATTGTATCGGGAAAGTGGCTAATTACATGCTTTTTGCACTCGCGTTGCACGGTTATTGCAAGAAAACTAGCCATCAGAAAAGGATCGTTATGGTGTCATTCGAAAGCTCTGTTTATGCCCTTTCAGGGATAGATACTTGTTTTACGTTCTGGGTCTTATTTAGGCATGAAAATGATCACGAAAACAGCCCTATTTTGGCTAAAAACACCCCGCTGGGCGGTACATATAAATAAACCGCATAGGCCGCTCTTAAGGTGTTAAAGAAAGTGAACGAAAGTCCTAAAGCATCGAGCAGGAATCTTCTGAAGAAAGTCTGATGCTGCGTCAGATGATCGAATCGGATTTTGAACTGTTATCTATATAGCAGGAATAAGATATGACAAGTGTAGGGACATACAGAGTTAACTGACACGGGAATAATAATAAATGCGCAATAGTATTGTCTCCAACAACAAAAGAAGGACTTCCTCAGGCAACTCAAAAAGCCTGCTCGGGTTGTGCAACTCAACAACAACCAAGGCTTACAGTCAACGTGAATAAAAATGCTGCATACATAACATAAGAGCTTATGATCCTAATCAGGTGTCTGCTAGGCTAATAAAGTCTAGCTGGGATGTCGTAGGCTAGGAAACAATGGCTGAGCAAGCGGCTCGTAGCCTAGCGAGGTCCTTAAGACTGTGCGGCCAAATTACGTTAAATGACGGGGTGCTCTCTTGAGAGATCCAGATCGCTAGTATCTAGTTCTCTCCTGGCGACCCTCTCAAAGTCAAAACAAAACGAGTTAGCACAGTGTTGGGTGGCAGAGGAAAAAGCCCTCACTCGCAACACAGTGCTAAACTCACAAGGTACACAGTCAGAAAGACCACCTAGGCTTACCAAATATCCGTTGCGATTGTACAGGTCCAACAAAACCTGGTACACATCGGAAATCACAACAACAATAGCCTCACCCCAGTCTAGCATTAAATAGCCCAGCAGACAGCCAAGAAAAAAGGTAGGGAGACACCGTGAGTGTGTCGAACCTCTACAGACAAAATGGTAACCCCTCCAAAATGCCTAACTAAACATATAATATCTGAGAGCTTCAGCATATAATACGATGGCCGATATATGAAATCGTGCAGAACCAAAGGGAAGTTATGATATTAAATAGAGAGGAAGAATGAGAGGTAAGAAGTTGAGAGAGAGAGAAAGTGCTCTATAGGTAGAAGTCGGGGACAGGTGGCAAGGGATATGTTAAGGGTATGCTGGTCAGGCAAGCTCATAAAAAGCAAGATGGCGGGAGGGATGAAGGGTGCGGGCGTAGCCATCTCTCTATGTATCATCCTTCTCAACATCCAGAGGGGCTATGCTGATATACAGGTGCAGAGGGGACCGGTAGTGTACCAGGTCAACCCTAAACAAGTATTGAGGGACCTCGTCACACAGAAATCACACACAAGTAAAATTTCTGTCACCATTCCTGCCTGGTCTATTTCATATATCGGGAAGACGCCGCGACTGGGCAAATACTCTGGCACAACCTCGCTACAACACCTATTGTGCTACACTCTAATTTGCTGCGGAGATGTAGAGACCAACCCCGGCCCTAGTTCAACGTTGAAGAAACCTCACCACCAAACATGTAAGGCAGACACCGATATTTCAACAGTCCCTAGCAGTAAAATTCGTTATAACGAACTGGGCCAGCAGGTACCCCAGCCTCCCGTCACGCTCCAATTCAACCCACAACACAATCCAACACTATCGGTGGCTCAACATGTAACTGGAGCAGCTAGGAAGAAAGGCGTCAGTCGCAACAACATCAACAATGGAGCAGCATTAGCAGCCAGGAATAAGGACAACATCATCAAACAGCAAATACAGGTGGGGCAGGGATGGGTCACAGGGGGAGACATAGCCACAGACAGTCCCCACCCTAGCAGCACAGCTGATCACCACACCGCCAGACGTACGACGAACAATACAAAGAATCTATGTACAGTGTGCAATATTAGATTCAACAAAAGGAGTCCAACATCACAATGTAGTATTTGTAATGAAACAGCACACGATCGATGTTCTTATGTTAACAGCAGAAAAGAAATGGAATGCGATAAATGCAGGGAATTAGCAATTACCCACTCCACCAACTCTACATTACCCACAGCATTACCATTAATACCACAGATATCGGCGACCCAAGTAGCACAACATGCAACAAGAACAACAATAAAAACAGGTAGCACTCGCAAATACATCAACAGGGAAGCAGCATCAACGGACAATGAAAACAACAACAACAACTACAGCAAACAACCACAGCCCGACCGCGAGTATCCCCTACCCTCTCCCGCACAAACAGCTGATCAAGGCGGACCAAACCACACCTCCAGTCGTATGATAAACAGTAAGAAAAAACTAGGTATAGTCTGTAATATTGGTTTCAACAATAGGAGTTCACTTTTACAATGCAACAGTTGTAATGAAATTGTTCATAACCGATGTACTTACGTTAACAGTAGAAACGAAGTTGAATGTGTTAAATGTAGGAACTCAGCTGTACAACATCGCGAAACCATTTGTGTTATTTGTGAATCACTCATAACACGACGTCAGAAGATCCAAACCTATGTAAAGTGTAAACAGGTAGCTCACATGAAGTGCATCTCTAAGAAGACCAACAGTGAAGAACGGGAATTCCTTTGCAATAAGTGTGCCTTGCATTCATTACCGAATATTAATGTAAATGATCCAAGTATTAACAACTCAGAATCCAGCCAGGACAAATTCAAAATCAAAGATGAATACAGAGTGTTCACCAACAAAGGGCTCCATCTTATCCACATTAACGCCAGATCAATGTACCATAAATTGTCAGAAATAAACTTGTTAGTTAATAAGGCCAAAGCTTCAATAATTGCAATCACAGAAACCTGGCTGGATTCAAGTATAAACGATGGTGAAATAAATATTCAAGGTTTCAACATGGTTAGGAATGATCGCAATAGGCATGGGGGAGGAGTATGTCTGTATGTAAAAAACAACCTCACACACACAACTAGGACCGACCTCCATGTAGAAAATCACGAAGCTCTGTGGATCGACCTACACCTGCCGAGGACAAGACCCATCACAATTGGGGTATGCTATAGGCCACCAGCCGATACACAATTCTTGACCAAATTTGAACGAACTTTGTCATCGCTAGACCCTCGGAATGAATCCATCATACTAGGGGATTTTAACCTGTGTTACAAACAACGAAATGACAGGCTTGTACGAGAATATAGGCATATACTGACAATGCACAATCACAAACAACTCATCACAACCCCCACACGTATCTCTGAGAACACTGCCACAATATTAGACCACATAAACTGTAACAGAGAGGACAAAATATCCCAATCAGGGGTTATACAGACTGGGATAAGTGATCACTTCGTCACATATTGCACACGGAAAACCACAAAAATTACCTTAGAGAATCACAAGATTATCAAAACAAGGTCACTCAGAAACTACAATAAGGAAACATTTCTGGACATTTTATGGAGTACAGACTGGTCTCCAGTGTTTGGAAGTACAAACGTTAATGACGCATGGGTTGGCTTCAGAACCATCATCACAAACATCCTAGACGAAATAGCTCCTCTGAAAGACATACGAATTAAAGCAAGGTCAGACCCATGGATCAACAATGACATACTACACCATCTGGAACAGAGACAATCTGTTAAAAAGGCTAGCGAAACATAGACAGGATCAAGGTCTGAAACATGAGTTCAACAGGGCCAGGAATAAACTAAGTAGGAAAATGAAATCAGCGAAAAATAATTATTTTCACAATAAGGCAGAGGAATATCAGAATAACCCAAAGAAACTATGGAGGCACCTAAAAATAACAGGCTACAGCAACAAGACAAGGGATTCGTCTAACACTAATATTGCTCTCACCATTAATGATCAGGTTTGCCACGATAAACGACAAATTTCAACCTACTTCAACTCCTTCACTTCCATAGCAAACACACTTGCACAGAACCTACCTCAACCTCTCAATAAATACACGACAACAACGGCCACCTTTCGTAATTTCTACAGAGATAAAGACATACACCTGAACACATTTAGATTGCAAAATGTTACTCCAAAATACACTTTTGACGAGCTGTCTAACCTAAATGTACATAAGAGCACAGGACCAGACAAAATTCCTGCCAAATTTCTACGAGATGGAGCCATTGGTATAGCAGGCCCCCTAACCCACATCATCAACTTGTCAATTAACACCAACACAGTACCTGCTGAACTGAAGGAAGCTATTGTAACCCCTCTATTCAAGAAAGGAAATAAACTAGAAGTTGGCAACTACAGACCAGTTAGCATATTATGTATTGTATCTAAAATCCTTGAAAGAGCGGTATACACCCAAATTGAACACTACCTCATATAAAATGATCTATTCTATAAGTTTCAATCAGGTTTCAGATGCATGTACTCGACAGACTCCTGTCTCATCCACTTAACGGATCACATTCGTAAAGAAATTTCTAAAGGTAACTACACCGGTATGGTTCTTCTTGATCTACAAAAAGTGTTTGACACAGTAGACCATGATATCCTATGTAATAAACTACAAGCAATGGGCATAGGGTCTGTGAACTGGTTTAAATCTTATCTTAGTGGTAGAACCCAAAGAGTCAAAATTGATGATAATATATCTGATCCTATGCCAATTAACTGTTGGGTCCCGCAGGGAAGCATCCTTGGTCCCTTACTCTTTCTCTGTTATGTGAACGACATGGAACTGAGCGTCTCATGTAAATTATTACTGTATGCAGACGACAGTGTGCTTCTGGTTTCAGGAAAAGACCCAATAAGTATTGCCGCTTCACTTTCCAAAGAACTAGCATCATGTAGTGAATGGCTAGTGGACAATAGACTATCTCTTCACCTGGGCAAGACGGAAGCCATCTTATGTGGAACAAAACGCAAACTGAAAGACATTGTGGGCTTCTCGGTCAACTGTAATGATATTCCTATAACAACAGTGTCACAAGTTAAATATCTCGGACTGAAACTGGACGCGAGTTTGTCAGGTGAAACCATTTTAGAATCTATCCTGAGTAAGTGTAGAGCACGTATAAAATACCTGTATAGACAGGTGGGATGCTTGCCCGCGGCAACCAAAAAGACCCTCTGCCAAGCGCTTGTTCAATGTCATTTTGACTATTCTGTGTCATCCTGGTACTCTGCATCATCTAAATCAGCACAGCACAAACTTCAGGTCACTCAAAATAAAATGGTTAGGTTCATGCTGAACCTAGGACCCAGATCACATGTTGGCCAGGAACAACTTCAGTCACTAGGTATGCTCAATGTCTCTGACAGGGCCAAACAAATCAGGCTAACTAATGCCTTCAAAATTTTCTATGACAGAGCTCCAGAGTATCTAAAGAATGATTTTGTTAAAGCAAATGAGAGGAGTGGACATAATACAAGAAACAGGATGTTTAATTTTAAGGTCCCGAGAATCCAAGGACAGGGTAAGCAAACATTCTTCTTCACTGCCATCAAAGACTGGAACGACCTACCCCAGTCAGTCCGTGAAAAGAGAACACTGTATTCCTTCAGACGTAGCCTGAAGGAACACCTGAACCGGACAGCTGCGAGAAGGGAGCACCAAGCTTATGTCTACTACTAAATACGACATAAGAGATAGACAAACCAAACTGAAATGATTACTGATTACGGATTACTGATATTTACTCTAGGATGTAAGGTATCTTAAAATAACCCCCTAGAAATACTTTCTCTAAAGTATCTATTTCTTTATCCTCCCCATTTCCCCAGCTAACCTAATCCCACAAGAATATGGAAATACGCCTAACGGCCTTATTGGGCTATCCTTAGTTGGAATTATGCAAGGCTGGTACATGTCATATTTATAACATACTATGTGGTACCAACTCTGTAAATTGCTAACTGAATAAATATTATTATTATTATTATCTCTGAAGAGAGTAGCTCCTCGGGACCCCTAGGATCACACAAAGGCATGGTGGTCAGCCAATCACAGGCCGCTACGTCACCAGGCAGCAGACCTGCAGAAGGCGCCAGGAGCCACCAGCCAATCAAGAGGCGGGAGACGGCACGCGCGCGAGCCTACGAGCGGGGGGGAGGCAGCACATGTATACGCACGCACACACTACCACCCCACTGCCTATATGGTTCTCTCTCTCCTCAACAATAAACAATGCATCTTATGTTCTACTCATGATATAAAATATAATGCATTGTCACAGGCGAAAATAACGACCACTTCTGTACTGCCTGTGACATGACGATTCACAAGAAAGAAAGTACAACATTGTAGATAGGGTGTAGCCAAATACATTGCCCCGGCGAGCGTTAGCGAGTGGCCAAGTGAGCGGCTGAGCCCCCGTGGCGTTCTGCTAAGCTGCAGGCGTCACAAATGCAACTCATATGTTTGCCAGTAATGTATATGCATTTCTCACCTATTCATTGATATGATCTTCAGGTAATAATTTTGAGCTTATTGTCACACCCAAATCTTTTTCCTTTCGTGACTTTCCAAGATAAATCTCTCCAATGTTGTATTGTCCGTGTGGTCGTCGAGCGCTATCACCTATCTCCATTATGTGACATTTGTCTGCATGAAATTGTAATTGCCATGTTTGACTCCATTCGTACAGTTTAGATATATCACGTTGAAGGGCTGTGCAGGACTCTTTATCTTAAGTTATTCTTAATATCTTGGCATCATCGGCAAACATGCTTATGTAGCTTCCAGTGCTTATGTTGGTAGGCACATCATTAACGTAAATCAGGAACATTAAAGGAGCCAATACAGACCCTTGTGGCACCCCACTTGATACATTCACCCAACTGGAATACTTATCTCTAATGACTGTCCTCGTTTTCCTTCCAATTAGAAAATCCATCATCCATTTTAAAAGCTGTCCTGAGATTCATTCCTGTTTCTCTAATTTATATACAAGTCTCTGGTGTGGTACACTGTCAAAGGCTTTCTTAAAGTCTAAATAAACACAATCTACCCACCCATCTCTCTCTTTAACTATCTCTGTAGCACGATCATAACAATTGAATAAATTAGACACACATGATCGCCCTGATCTGAAACCAAACTGCTTGTCTGTTAACACTTTCCTTTCCTCCAAATGCTGTATCCATCTTTCTCAAATAATTTTCTCCAGAAGCTTACACACGACACTTGTGAGGGATACAGGTCTATAGTTCAGAGGATCTTCTCTTGAACCTTTTTTATACAAAGGAATTATGTTAGCCACTTTCCACAATCTTGGGAGCTTACCTTCTCTTAGTGATTTACTGAAGATCAGCCATAGTGGATAGCTCAATTCTGCAGCACATTCATGTAATACCCAGCAAGAAATATTGTCTGGGCTAATTTCTTTTCTTTAGTCCAAATTATTTATCTTTGCTTAAAACTCCTCCTTGGTGACAAGTATGTTATCCATCCTTAATTGCTCTCCAGCTCCTGCGGGTTCCCTTACAAATTCGGTTTCGTTTACAAACACTGATTGAAACTTTGTGTTTAGTACCTCGCTCATCTTCTCCTCTTTGTCATAAGTAATATCATCAACCACTAATTGTTGTATCTTATCCTTGACTTTCATCTTCCCTCTTACATAGTTATAAAACAGACATGGTTCACTGTCAAATTTCTGTATAATATTCTTTTCAAAGCTTTTTTCCTCCTCTCTCCTGAATTTTGTGTACATATCTCATGTTTGTTTGCATCGCTGGTACGATTGTTCTGTTTTTTGTTCTCGATATATTTTCCATAGAAGGTCTCTTTCTTCTTTTACCTTTCTACATCTTTTGTTAAACCGCTGTTTTTTCTGTTTAATTCCACTTTGGAATACATTTGTTTACCCCATCGTTAATAACCTCACAAAATCGTTCATATTGTCGGTCTATGTCTTGGTCCTGAAGCTCATGGTCCCAATTAGTTTCTTGAAATAATGTCCTCATCATACTGTAGTTTCCTTTTCCAAAATTGAACCTCTCTTCCTTGTGAACTTCCTTTTATTCATATATATCATAGTGAATAATAAAGTGCAGGACTCTTTATCTTGAACTATTCTTAATATCTTGGCATCATCGGCAAACATGCTTTCTTCTAGTGCTAACCTAACCAAAAAACCTAACCTAATAGCCCCCAAATACATTTAGGTGAGGTTAGGTTAGGTTTTTTGGTTAGGTTAATGCAAAAAAATAAAAATAAAAAATAAAGCCAAGAAAAAGAAAAAAAAAATCCGGTGGAAAAAAATTATATAGCAATGAAGCATAACATGATACGAACCCAAAACTACCATTAGAAATGAGATCCCAGCTGTGGTGCGGCTCGTAAATATTGACCGAAATGTCTGCAAATTTGTCCCTTGTTACTCGCTTCCTTGTTGTTTGTTGTACCATTTTTTCAACCGAAGCCCCAACACCCTGAAGAAAAAACAAATCTTATCTTCCTCAGACCGTTCATCGTTAAGTTGTTTGGCTTCGTTTAGTTTCCCCCTCGAAATGTCTCGGTCTTCTTTGCTTATATCCCTTCGCATCTTTATATTTTCGTATTCCTCCTCTTCCTTCAGTTTCCCTGCATTTCTTAATATTTCGTCTACCACCTGACTACTCGTTAACGTTACCTTCAATGGCTTCTCCTTACCTTCCTCATATTTCCCTATCCTTCTGAAGTCTGCAACTACTACATTACTGTCATCAATTACTTTACCAATAATACTTTTGATAAATTTCTCTTCTACCTTGTCTCTGTCTCACCTTGATTTAATATTTTCCTCTTTGTGTCCGAAAATAATCACCGACTTGTTCCTTTCAACTGTTTCCCTAATGAGCCGATCACTGTTTCGAATCAATTTATTGATTTCGTTTTCCATTGTATTATCTCGCTTGGTCTTATCAGTGTCTTGCTCTTTCACCTTTCCTTCCTTTAGTACTACCTCAGCAAAGTTAGCTTTAATTTCTTCACAACAATATTTTACTTTTTTTCTTTACCTCCTCCACTTCATGCGTTAGATTTAGTTTTGCATCGTTTATTTCCTGCATTAAACACTGTTGATCTTTGGTTAATTTGTCAGCTTCATTCCTAAATTTTTCCCGTGCCCCTTTCACATCACTTTCGGTCGAATCACTTGAAGCCTGTTCAATCGCGCATTGTTGCTTCGTGAACTTAACGTCCATTTCCTTCAACATGCGTCTTAATTCTGCTATGTCTAACTCCCTTTCTCTATCTTTATTTTCTAAGGTTTCATTTTGCTTGCATACATCGTGTTATTCTGCCTTTAACCTAAAAACAGTCTCTCTTAGACATTTCGTTTCGTCTCTTGCCTTGTTACACTCGTTACACTCGTGTGTGTGTGTGTGTGTCAAACCAGTGACCGGTACGGACGTATCAGTTCCTCTCCTCTACTTTCGTCAATATTTTTGGAAGTAAAGAGGTTACATTGATGCCATTTTACTAGCATGTGCATTAGTGAACTGTGCCGGTTGTGATCCTAACTGGAAGAAATTGAGGCGAGTAGATTTTTAATTATAAGTGAAAATAACAGACTTCACCCAGCCTGCTCGCCTTGACTATCAGCACCACCCGTTGGAAATAGCACAACCAATTATTTACCTACGCCACTACCTACACCATTATGTCCTCTTAATATGTGGTAATGTAATAATAAAGAACAAATATACAGTGTAAGGAAAGTGAAATAGTGTACAATTACAAAATAACTACCAAAAAGGTAAACAATCCCCTCCCCTGCCTCCCCTACTCCTCCCACCCACAACCACCACCCTCCTGTTTTCCCGCCACCTCCTCTTGTTTAAACTACAATAATGTCAAACAGAACAAGTCTCAGTTAATATACAGGAGACGCAACAACGTGTTTTTCATTATTTTTTTTTTTTTTTTTTTTTTTTTTTTTTTTTTTATTTAGTTTTTGGTGTTTTAGTCGAATCTAGTGATGAAATTGAATGGGAATTAAGCATTTACCCATTATCCATCAATCTAAAGACACGCCCCCGATAGTGGGGAGGGCTATGAAGATCAGGGAAATTGAGGGGTAAAAAGTGTATAGAACACGATAATACACATTTGTAACCAAAATTTGGCTCGGGTTTTGTCAATTTCCAGCCAAGTTTTGACGAAATTTGGCTCGGATTTAACTAATTTAAAAATTAAAATAACACAGTAACCTTATTAAAATGTTGGCTCGGGTTTTGTACATTTCCAGACCCATATAACCCGACTTTTTGAAACCCCGAGCCAAGTTTTGACTAAACTTTGCTCGGATTTGGTAAAAATTTACCTATGGTCCCGTTAAAATATCCTCAAGTAATCTATTAAAAACTGTTCAGGGGACTGGTTAGAACTTGTAGGATGTTTAATTGAAGGTCGGAAATCAGTATTTACTGAGAAATAAAAGTCTTAAAATGTGCTATGTTTTACGGAAGGGTCTGTACGCCGCCACATACGCGCGGCCTCACCCACTGCCCATAATGTACAAATATTATATTAGATTAGATTAACCTAACCTAACCTAATATAATATAATATAATATAACATAACATAACATAACATTACCTGGGAAAGAGAGGGCATGGACCCTGGGTGACCCATAGCTCATTTTAAGACTGTTATTTCTCAGTAAATACTGGTTTCCGACATTCAATTAAACATCCTACAAGTTCTAACCAGTCCCCTGAACAGTTTTTAATAGCTTACTTGAGGATATTTTAACGGGACCATAGGTAAACATTTATCGCCTAACCTAACAACCTAACCTAACCTAACCTAGTAAGAATGGGGTTAACATTAGCCTAACCTAACAACCCAACCTAACCTAACCTAGACCTAACCTAGACCTAGTACGTGGGACACAAAACTAGCCTTTGCATGCCAGCTACTGCGGGTTCATAGTACCCAGTACGTGGGATACAAAACTAGCCCTTGCATGCCAGCTACTGCGGTTGCATAGTACCCAGTACGTGGGATACAAAACTAGCCCTTGCATGCCAGCTACTGAGGGTTCATAGTGCCCAGTACGTGGGATACAAAACTAGCCCTTGCATGCCAGCTACTGCGTGTGCATAGTACCCAGTACGTGGGATACAAAACTAGCCCTTGCATGCCAGTTACTACGGGTTCATGCTACCCAGTACGTGCGGCGGCGGACGCAAGTTATAATCCATTATCGTATTTATTACCCATTAATTTCCGGAAGTTTAAACCTATGCAAAAAATTCTTTTACTTTAGCCAATGTTACTTTGCGATGACCCATTAAGATTCCCGAGCTAGCTGTGGTCCGGCTCCTTTATATTGTCCCAACCAACCAACTAACCTTAATGAACAGAGGAGGTACTGGGTTGAGGGTCCTCGGCTTGAGTGGTTGCCGGCTGGAGGCTCACCACTCATCCTGGTCAACAGATGGTGGATTTTTGTTTCGATTTCTTCCATGGCAAAAAACTGTATGTGCATTTCAAAACCAGCTGTCCTCGTCGGCTGTATTTGGAACACTGGTTATTGCACTTTGGACAGTTTACACTTATTGGAAGGCGAAAATGTGTAAAGCAGCCTCATTGTTTTTAAAGACGTTGGAAAAAGCTTTGATCGGCTACCCACACCTTCTACACAAGCTGGCCATAGTCAAACTAATGAGTTATATCCTTGACCACCTGTGTTCCAAATCATGGCATCACCTGATTGGTTGATAGACATCGCGTGTCAGTGAACACGATTAATTTTGGCAAGAATTAGGTAGAGTGATTGCTTTCGCCACTAGTGGTTCATTGCATTAAGCCACCAGATGTCTCAGTTGTTGACTGACAGGCACGGAAAAGAGCTCTCCCACTGTAAACAAACCATTAAAAGGTAAATATCCATAATTATGTATTATGATAGTTTCCTGGGACTGACACCTACATCAATAATTTGGAAGACAATCGCTTAATCACGTGCTATTGAAATTAATGTTTTACAGTTCCTTCACATTTACCAATTCTTTCACCCAACCCGATCTTATAAATTCAAAAATAAACACTGCAATTTCTCTGAACCAGGACCTTTCTAGAATTAATGAATGGGGACAAAAGAATCTAGTTTCGGTCAATATTTACGAGTCGCACCAAAGCTGGGATCTCATTTCTAATGGTAGTTTTGGGTTCCTATCATTCTATGCTTCATTGCTATACAGTATACTTTTTATCCACAGGATTTTTTTTTTTTTTAGCATTAACCTAACCAAAAAACCTAACCTAACCTAACCTAATAGCCCCCAAATACATTTAGGTTAGGTTAAGTTAGGTTTTTTGGTTAGGTTAATGCAAAAAAAAAAAAAAAAAAAATCCCGTGGATAAAAAGTATATAGCAATGAAGCATAGAATGATAGGAACCCAAAACTACCATTAGAAATGAGATCCCAGCTGTGGTGCGGACTCATAAATATTGACCCTAGTTTCCTTTAATGCACAGAAAACCAAGTACATTCAATTTTCTAACCGACAGAATCTCACTGACTCCCATATATTTGTTAATGATGTAAATAATCCCACTTCCCCTAGTATTGATATTCTCGGTGTAACATTAACTACTAACCTGAGCTGGACACATTATGTTAGAAGCATTGCTAAGAATGCCTCTAAAAAACTGGGACTCCTGTACAGAGTTCGAGAATTCTTCACTGACGAGCAGTTGGCCGTAATATATAAAAGTCATGTGCGTTCTCAGATGGATTACTGTTCACCTCTGTGGAGTGGAAGTGGAGTGGTTGCATTGAGGCAGTTGGACTCAATTCAAAATAAAGCTATTAGATTAAGCAATAACCCTGCAATCACACAGGACCTTCCTACATTATCCATACGAAGAAACGTTGCATCCCTTGCATTATTCTACAGATATTTTCACAGCAATTGTTCCGAGGAACTTGCTTCAATTGTGCCGCCTCTCCACATCATTCCCCGTAGAACTAGGGCAGCTGAAAGCACCCATGAATTTACACTTTCTCCTCCACAATGCAATGCAGAACTTCTGCTTATCAAAATTAATTTATCCCCAGAACTACTACTCTTTGGAATTCACTTCCCTCGAGTTGCTTTCCACAAACTTACAATCTACAACAGTTTAAATCCAGTTGTTACAAACATGTTATGAATGGAGGATGCCTTTAGGCACATGGACCTTTTTTGTTTTATCTGTGTTTTTCCTTCCTCGTTCATTGTCTCTTTAAAAAAAAAAAAAAAAAAAAAAAAAAAAAAAAAAAAAAAAAAATTGTAGCGCGTCCCAAGTCTCCCTCCACCTGGAAAATCATGCCTACTATGGGTTTCAGAGGCCGTGTTACATCGTTTTTCGGGAATAACTTATTAACAAACAGTTGGATCAGTATGATATTTTGACACAGCTTTATTCACACCGTGCCCTAATTTTCGTCCATATAGTGCATTATCAAAAGTGTAGAATTAACCCCTAACTATCGGTGCGCAACATAAGTCGAGTATAATAAATCTGGACTATCTGGCGGCGCTCGACATAGGTCGTGTGGCAATTTCAGCACGTAATGTTGCTGAGAGAGAGAGACAAGTGGTGGCAGGAGAGTAGCGAGCGTATGACTACTCCAGACCACCGCGGCGAACCTACTGACACGAATCCCACCTCCTCCCTCCCTCTCTCACTCGCTATATACTGAATTGTATGGGGAAAGTGCCGAATTACATGCTTTTTGCACTCGCGTTGCGCGGTTGTTGCAAGAAAACTAGCCATCATAAAAGGATCGTTATGGTGTCATTGGAAAGCTCTGTTTATGCCCTTTCAGGGATAGATACTTGTTTTACGCTCTGGGTCTTATTTAGGCATGAAAATGATCACGTAAACAGCCCTATTTTGGCTAAAAACACCCCGCTGGGCGGTACATATAAATAAACCGCCTAGCCCGCTAATCTAGTGTTTTAAGCCACTTGTCCCTTTGTCATGAGGTTAAAGTCACACATTAATGACTAAGAAACGAACAAGGCTACCGTGGCTTACCTGTGAGAACCACCAAACCATTATTGCTCCTCCATCAAACAGGGTACTTAACAGCCACCACTCAACCCTACTATCGCCTTTATATTCAAGTAACCTGTCCATATCAAGTATAAATACACAAAAAGTATTTATTTTTATATATTTTTATTTTTATATTGACAGATAACTTGAATTTAAGGGTGATAGTAGGATTGGGTGGTGGCTGATAACTACTGTGTTTGATGAAGGAAAAATAATGGTTGATGGTTCTCACAGGTAAGCCACGGTAGCCTTGTTCATTTCTTCGTCATTAATGTGAGACTTTAACCTCATGACACAGGAACAAGTGGCTTAATTCTACACTTTTGGTAATGCACTATATTGACGAAAATTAGGGGACGGTGTGAATAAAGCTGTGTCAAAATATCATACTGATCCAACTGTTGTTAATAAGTTATTCCCGAGAAACGATGTAACACGGCCTCTGAAACCCATAGTAGTGTGTCAAAAAACGTGCATGAGTCATGATGCTACCTTCAGCAAGCACATCCAAGCAGTGGTTCAAAAGGCAAGAGCCCAGGCTGGCTGGATATTGCGCACCTTTAAAACACGAGAAGTGGAACCTATGTTTACCCTGTATAAGGCCTTGGTGATACCTCTTTTAGAATACTGCTGCCAGTTGTGGAGTCCCTGGAAATCTGTGGAGAAACAAGCCTTGGAGGGGATCCAGCGCTCCTTCACCAGAAAAATTACACTTGTAAAGGATCAGGACTACTGGGAGAGATTAAAAACATTATTACTATACTCTCTCGAGAGACGCAGAGAAGGATACTTAATCCTATACATTTGGACATTTTTTAATAGCATGGCTCCAAATCTGAAAGTAGAAGATAAAGTGATCATGACATACAAAGAACATAAACACCTCTGTAGATTGTGCGATATCAGACCCATCAAATCAAGAGCGCTAACCAGAGTGAAGACCCAAAGGGAAAATTATTTCGCTACTTATCGTGGATTCACGATAGTCAGGGGTATAACCTACATTTTCTATGTATCATACCCTAAATACAGTTTGTACAGTATGTAAGCTTAATAAGTTAAATTAAACTAAACATGCACACCACACTTCATTCCTCCACACCAAAATTAAAAAAACACAAAATGATGAATTCTAGCCCAGCCTCGGAGTCCCCAGGGGGGGGGGGGGACCATAAATTCCCCCTCACCCGACCGACCATCCCCTGACGACCCGACACAATTACCTGGACCTCGGCCTGTTACTCTTTCTATTAATTTCTGCAATATTCGCGGACTTTCCTCTAACTTTCACTCTGTTGAGCACCATCTCTCCTCCTACAAACCTGATCTTCTCTTCCTCACCGAAACTCAGGTGTCTGTAGCAACATCCAGCAACCCCTTCTCTGTATCCTCCTACTTTCTCTATCCTAGTTTCAAAGCCAAAGGCGGATGTTGTGCATATGTGCACAACAAACTCACTTGCTCTCGTGTTCCCGATTTCGACTCCTCTGAATTCTCAACTTTATGGCTCAAACTTTCCTGTCATTCTCTTACTAAATATTTCTGTGCTGTCTATCTTTCCCCTAACTCTACCAACTTTCCCAAATTCTTTGACTATCTAAACTCTACAGTGGAACACATTCTATCCATTTCTCCTTTCTCAGAAATCTCCATCTTAGGAGATTTCAACGTTCACCACCGCCAATGGCTCTCCTCTCACACTACTGATCCACCTGGTGAACAAGCCTACGTCTTTTCTATCCTAAATGACCTAGAGCAGTTAGTCCAGCAACCCACCCGTATCCCGGATCGCATCGGAGATCGGCCCAACATTCTTGACCTGTTTCTAACTTCTAACCCTTCTTATTATACTGTCGATCTTTTCTCTCCTTTGGGCTCCGGAGTCTCCGACCATAAACTTATCTCTGTCACCTGTCCTATCTCTCCAGTACTGCCACCTGATCCTCCTAGCCGGCGGCGCTTGTGGCACTTTGGCGCTGCCGACTGGGAGGCTCTTCGGCAGTACTTCTTTGATTTCCCATGGAATGATTTCTGCTTCCATGGCCGAGGACCCTCGGGGAGTGCTGAACGCATTACCGAGGTAATCCTATCGGGCATGGAAGCATACATTCAATTCTCTTTCTCTCAGACTAATACTAAAAAATCTTGGTTTACTCACGCCTGTTCTACTGCTGTCCGCAATAAGGAGGAAGCATTCAAACGGTACCGACGCCTTAAAACTCAAGACTCTCATTCTTCATATGTTTCTGCCCGGAATCAAGCCAAATCTGTTCTTCGACTTGCCAAACACTCTTTCATCAATAATAAATGCACTGAACTATCCAACTCTAGCTCTTCCCAAGCTTTCTGGCATCTAGCCAAAAACCTCTCCAACAATTTCTCTTCCTCGTCTTTCCCTCCCCTTTCCCACTCTGATGGCACAACCATCACTTCTTCCTCTGACAAAGCTAAACTCTTCGCTCAAACTTTTGCTAGAAACTCCACCTTGGATGATTCCGGTGCTATTCCTCCCTCTCCGCCCTCCTCTCTCTTACTTATGCCTTATATCCTAATCTCTTCTAAAGATGTACTTTCTACCCTCTCTGGGCTTAACACTAATAAGGCGTACGGTCCGGACGGTGTTCCTCCTGTTGTTCTCAAAAACTGTGCTTCCGTGCTGACTCCCTGCCTAAGCAAACTCTTTCGTCTCTGTCTATCCTCTAACGTCTTCCCTTCATGCTGGAAGTTTGCTCACATTCAACCTGTCCCAAAGAAGGGTGACCGCTCTCAACCCTCCAACTATCGTCCAATTGCTCTTATCTCTTGTCTTTCTAAAGTTTTTGAAACTATTCTTGCTTCCAAATTTCTTAAGCATTTCTCTTCTCATAATCTGCTCTCAGATCGCCAGTATGGCTTCCTTAAGGGTCGCTCTACTGGTGATCTTCTTTCATATCTTACTAACTCTTGGTCATCCTCTCGGGACTTCGGTGAGACTTTTTCTATTGCACTAGACATATCGAAAGCCTTCGATAGAGTCTGGCATAAATCTTTAATTTCTAAACTACCCTCCTTCGGTTTCTATCCCTCCATCTGTGCCTTTGTCTCTAATTTCCTTTCCGGCCATTCCATAGCCGCGATTGTGGACGGCCATTGTTCACTTCCTCACCCTATAAACTCCGGTTTTCCTCAGGTCTCTGTCCTATCTCCTATTCTCTTTCTATTTTTTATAAATGATCTCCATAACTGTACCTTAATTCCCATCCATTCATACGCAGACAACTCAACCTTACACTACTCCACTAGTTTTTCAGAACGCCCCAGCCAGCAATCCCTCAACGACAAATGTAATGAAGCCATAGAACTCTTAAATTCTGATCTAAATACTATTTCCAATTGGGGCAGAGAAAACCTTGTTAACTTTAATGCTTCCAAAACCCAATTTCTCCATCTATCTAACCGTCAGGATCTCCCAGCGGACTATCCCTTATTCTTCAACAATACAAAAATCAACCCTTCATCTTCTCTCAATATTCTTGGTGTCTCTTTTTCTTCTGCTCTCATTTGGAAGGACCATATTACCAGTCTTGCTAGGGCAGCCTCCCAGAAGCTGGGTGTGCTCAACCGCCTTAGGGGGTTCTTTTCCCCTGCACAGCTTCTTACTCTGTACAGGGGCATAGTGCTCCCTTGTATTGAGTATTGTTCACATGTGTGGTGAGGTTCCTCTCACACCGCTCTCCTAGACAAAGTTGAAAGGAAGGCCTTTCGTATCATTAACTCCCGTCCACTCACCAACTCTCTGCAATCTCTCTCTCTCCGCCGCAATGTTGCATCTCTCTCGCTATTCTATCGCTACTATAATAATCAGTGTTCCTCAGAGCTATCCCAGTGCATACCACCTCCTTTACGTAGGGCACGTGGTACCCGTCTTGCAACTCAATCCCACCCCTACTCTGTGCAACTCTCCAACCCAAGAGTGAAACGTTACTCTCAAACTTTCTTCTACTCAACAGCTGAGCTCTGGAACTCTCTCCCAGAATCAGTCTTTCCCTCTTCCTACGACTTAAATTGCTTCAAACTCCGTGTGTCCAGGCATTTTGGCTCGAACGTCCCTTGATTTTGGCCCTTTCACTCTTTCAACTATGGGGGAGGCACTCGCTATAGGCAGCTATGCCTTTTGCCTCCCTCAATCACATAGAAAAAAAAATAAATAAAAAAAATAAGGCCTATTATACGAAAGTATAGTAATTAAGTGTCTTTAGGAATGCATATATGATTTATCATATAAACCATGCCGTAATATTATGAAAGCGGTGCGATATTTACCGCTAGATATCCGCTACTAACTTAGCAGTAGCCGCTAGATTCGTAGCATAAGATGATGACGTCTTGGATTGTGGCGCACCGCGTCAGAGCACTTTTATACTTCGTCCAAGCAACAACTCCACTCTTTAGTTCGCCGCGATCCTGGTTCCGGTTTCATCTACCTCTCATCATTAACTTAAACTCAACTTCATCCTACAGACAGACCGACTGACAGCTAAGCCTTATTATCATGATTTAACTTTCTTCAACCTTACTTATTTATTCATTATTAGTTCAGGTGCACTCATGCAGTCACCTTAAGGTAAACATCCAATGGTGTTCGAATAGTAGCCATTTGCCTACCATCCATCAGCACCTCCATCAGCATTTCCACCTTGCCTAACTGCAATATTCTATGGTGATTTTAATAGTGAGTTACACTCCCGGCATTATTATTAATTTATATATTATATGAGCGGACCTTTTCAATCTTAGGTAGCCTAGAGTAAACTTATCTTCCTTAAATCCGCCATATTGGTGCCCAGACCTCGGGACTTTGACCCACAATTAAATTTCCTAATTTAGGCATGAGCAAGGGCAATGTTAAGGGAGGTTGTAGATTACAGGATCCGAGGGGTGTAGGTCTGGGGTATAAACCAGTGCAAGTAGTGGCCGAGGTAGATCACATAGCTATCTTCGGCCACTCATATGCAACCCGACTGAGGGCAGCAGGCCAGGGCCCTGTTGACTACAGGGGAGCTACCGGGGATCGGAAATTTCAAATCCGCTACTTTGGGGTGCCGGGGGCTAATATCTCAAGTCTTAAGTCCTCCGATGAGTGGGGTAAGCTGGTATTATACCGGCCCCTCTACACCTATATACTCATCGGGGGCAACGACATAACCCCCGACACCGAACCCCGTGCTCTGGCTGCGGCATTAGGGGACCTGGCTCTGGCTGTCGAGAGGGACACGGGAGGGAAATACATCCTGATTTCCCTAGAACACCGCTCTAGAGTATGGGGAATGCCAGCAGAGCAGTATAATAAAATCAGGAATTCGGTTAACCGGTCATTGCGCTCTAGGTTAGACGTAACGCGCCATCGCTTCTTTTTGTTGGTTTCGTCTAAACCGCAGGATCTTGACATCGACGGTGTCCATCTAGACCTCGACACTAACAAGATCCTGCATGACAAGATCACGGTCATGACTAAATGATGGCTAGAGCGTGATGCCGGAGTGATAAGCCTGCGACTCCCTAAATTCTGCATCCTGCCCATCACCTTCCCCCAGTAAATTATCCTTCTTTCTTTTCTTTTTTGTTTTCTTTCTTTTTTGTTAACCCTGCATTTCTTTCCCTAATTTTATTATTATTTACTATTTTCTTTGACTCATGACTGACCTACCATCTCATATTTCCTTCATTGTTTACTCATATCCCAATCTCTCGTGGTACTGTATTGTGTAAGGTAAGCGGTTTATAGAGTCATTTCTACCTCTTTACTTCAATTACATTAATCTATGAAGGGTAGGCTAATGTGAAACAATATGCGTATGAGGACTAAAATGTAATTTCATATGACAATTAACAAAGGGGTAGGCCTATATTTTACGGTCGAGACTTATTATAGAGGTCCGTATTGGCCGATGAAGGGTTAGGCTAATTCGTGTGAATAATTTAATGGCTAGTAAACCAGAAGATAAAAAAAAACATAATTATGTCTATCACAGTCTTGAAAAACCAGAGAGGGGGTTTGAGGGGTCTCATCACTAGGCTAACGTCCGATTTGGAAGACTTTGTAGCTAGTGCAACTCCTGAACAGCTAGAGGCTAAGTTAGAATACCTACAAACTACCTATGATCGGATAGCTACCCTGAATGAAAGTATAGTGTCAGGTTTGGAGGAAGAGTCAGATATTCAGGCGGAGTACGAGCAGCGCGCTGTCCATGATATCGCCCATTTAGAGGCTATACATTTACTGCGAAGGGCGGTGAAGAAGGTCGAGATAACCTCGACTAGCAGCGCTGCCAGGCAGACAGATCCCCGTCGTGAAGTCAACTTGCCCAAATTAAATTAACCGAAGTTCAGGGAAACTTGACCGAGTGGTTAGCATTTTGGGACGTCTTTAAATCCACAGTGCATGATTCAAAACTTGACGATGTACGAAAGTTCCATTATCTGAAAGGCCAAATCGAGGATGAAGCTTTACATTTGGTAGAAGGTTTTTCAATCGTAGGTGAAAATTATGATAGTGTTGTGGGGTTGTTACAGGCGACGTATGGAGATACTGACCAGCTCAAGGTAGCCCACGTGAACGCCCTGTTGAACCTAGCACAGCCTAGGTACAGGGTCGATGAACTGACAAAGTTCAGGGCCGATATGGAGTGTCATACAAGATCATTAGATGCGTTGGGGGTAACCTCACAAGAAGTGCTGGTCATAATTTTAAGACAGAAATTACCTCTAGCTATTCTTGATAAGGTTCGTACCTTTAACTTGGAGGAGTTCAAAGAGGCATTTAGCAAGATTAACAACATACAATTGAACAATGGTAGGACAGTGGGTGGGTCAGAAGGGACAACAGCAAGGGGTTCAATTAATATGATGGTAGGTTCTAAAGGGAAGGTTGAAGAATCACGAAAGAAACCACAAATGTCATATAGGCTATGCAACAATCCCAAGCATAAATGGCTAAGATGTACCAAATATCAAACCAATTAAGCCAAATTAGCTCAAGCAAGGAAGCTAAAATTATGCAAGGGTTGTCTGAGTAAGGACCATGGTATGCAGGGTAAATGTACTGCTTCCTATTTGAGGCCCTGTCGCAACTGTGAGGGTCATCACTTTGACAAGTTATGCCCCACAGGTAGTCTAGTCAAGGATGAAAAAGTAGGGGGTCCTGCAACATTAATGCTAGGCAGTAGGAAGGACACCACCATTTTACCTACAATCAAGATACCCATAGAGGGTTATGGCAGGATACAAGTCTTTCGGCTACTCCTAGACCAGGGCTCTCAACGATCCTTTATAAAGAGATCGGTGCTGGACGGTCTAAAACACTGTGTAGTAGGTAGTGAGACCCTTAGGTTGCAAGGTTTTACAGGAGTGACCGACAGTAGAGATTTTTTTTTTTTTTTTTTTTTAAATAGACAATGAATGGAGGAAGGAAAAACACAGATAAAACAACAAGGTCCATGTGCCTAAAGGCATCCTCCATTCATAAAATGTTTGTAACAACTGGATTTAAACATTTGTAGATTGTAAGTTTGTGGAAAGCAATTCGAGGGAAGTGAATTCCAAAGAGTAGTAGTTCTAGGGATAAATGAATTTTGATAAGCAGAAGTTCTGCATTGTGGAGGAGAAAGTGTAAATTCATGGGTGCTCTCAGCTGCCCTAGTTCTACGGGGAAAGATGTGGAGAGGCGGCACAATTGAAGCAAGTTCCTCGGAACAATTGCTGTGAAAATATCTGTAGAATAATGCAAGGGATGCAACGTTTCTTCGTATGGATAATGTAGGAAGGTCCTGTGTGATTGCAGGGTTATTGCTTAATCTAATAGCTTTATTTTGAATTGAGTCCAACTGCCTCAATGCAACCACTCCACTTCCACTCCACAGAGGTGAACAGTAATCCATCTGAGAACGCACATGACTTTTATATATTACGGCCAACTGCTCGTCAGTGAAGAATTCTCGAACTCTGTACAGGAGTCCCAGTTTTTTAGAGGCATTCTTAGCAATGCTTCTAACATAATGTGTCCAGCTCAAGTTAGTAGTTAATGTTACACCGAGAATGTCAATACTAGGGGAAGTGAGAATATTTACATCATTAAAAAATATATGGGAGTCAGTGAGATTCTGTCGGTTAGAAAATTGAATGTACTTGGTTTTCTGTGCATTAAAGGAAACTAGATTCTTTTGTCCCCATTCTTCAATCCTAGAAAGGTCCTGGTTCAGAGAAATTGGAGTGCTTATTTTTGAAGTTATAAGATCGGGTTGGGTGAAAGAATTGGTAAATGTGAAGGAACTGTGGAGTGTTGAGTCATCTGCGTAGGAATGTATTGGATTATGAGTGGTAGATATGAGATCATTGATATGAATGAGGAACAGAGTTGGTGCCAAAACTGATCCCTGGGTAACATCAGCATTTATTGAGTGAAATTGAGAATAAAGGCCATCTACCATTACACATATTTTTCTGTTATGAAGATAAGAAGAAATTAGTGGAACTAATGATGCAAGGCCGTAGTGTGACATCTTCGACAATAAGGATTGATGCCAGACTCTATCAAATGCCTTTGATATATCCAGTGCTATTGTATGTGTTTCACCATGTTGGTCTGTAACTTGGTTGATTTGATGCGTAAGAAGGCAAAGAATGTCTGCAGTTGATCGACATCGTCTAAAACCATATTGCCTATCACTGATTAATTTATTATTCTCAAGATGCTTAATTATGTGATTATTTAATATAATTTCAAAGACTTTACCAAGAGTGGAAGTTATAGCTATTGGTCTGTAGTATGATGGATCTGAAGAGGCACCTTTTTTAGGAACTGGATGGATGTTTGCTTCTTTCCAGGGTACTGGGAAGCATGAGGTATGAGTACATAGACGGAAAAAATTTGCCAATACGAAGTTGTTGAAGTTGCTTACATCTACCGTAAGAAGAAACACTTCTTCCAGTGTGTAGTGGTAGATGAACTCCCAGACTATCAATCTGTAGAAATTAATAAAGTAGAGCATGCACTTCGTAGGAAAGGTATTTACCTGTCTTATCCCGTAGGTGACTTGAAGGAGGTGCACATACTGTTAGGAGCAGATTATTATTATGATGTAGTACACCCGGGTTATAAAAGAGAGAGTGGAGTGATCTTGATCCCCACTAAGTTTGGCTACTGCATGAACGGTACAGTCCAAACTACCCAGTCAAATGTTCTGGTTGACACGGTATCCGTGTTGAGGATCAGCACGACCGCGGCAGAAGAGTTCACCGAAGATGATACTCATATTGAGGACCCAAAGTTAGCTGCCGAGTTCAATCTAGAAAGACTGTGAAAACTAGACCACATAGGAATTAAACCTGTGGAGAATGACCAGGAATCAAAATTTGCGATCGAGAAGTTCTCGGAATCTGTGCGTTACTTGACCACGGAAAAGCAATACGAAGTTTGTCTACCCTGGAAACATGATAATATCAGTTTACCCGCTAATTATGGTTTAGCGTTGGGTAGGTTACGCGCCTTGCAGCGGAAACTAACCCAAGAACCTAGCACCTACAAGGCTTATGACGAGGTTTTTAAAAATTATCTCTACCGAGGGTTTAACGAGGCCGTCGATGTGGATGAACCAGGGAGTGTTGGGAAGGTCCATTACCTCGCACTTCATGGGGTAAAGAAGGATAGTGTTACCACTCCCATCCGTGTGGTATATGACTGCTCAGCCCACCTAGGCCATAGTCCCAGTCTAAATGACTGTCTGTTGACCGGCCCTTCAATGGTGTCGGATCTATCTCAGCAATTACTTCGATTTAGACTGGGACGATACGCATTCACCAGCGATATTGAAAAGGCCTTCTTGATGGTGAAACTGCAGAAGGGGGATAGAGACGTCACCCGGTTCCTCTGGTTCGAAAACATCGATGACCCCGAGAGTCCCATACTAACCTATCGGTTTAAGATAGTCTTATTTGGCGCAACATGTTCACAATTTCTATTAAACGCGACCATTAAAAAACACCTTGAGGATTCTGAAGAAGACACAACTGAACTCGCTCGCGGATTATATATAGACAATTTACAGGGGTCTAGTGATAGTGAAAAGGAACTAGTCGCAAGCTATAGGCAGGCTAGTAGGTTGTTCACTGAGGCTCATCTGTTTCTCCGCGAGTGGGTTTCAAATTCTGTGTTGCTTCGGGATGGTCTCATAATAGATGGGGTAGCTTCTGATAACCAAGATTATGCCAGAATCTTGGGGATGATATGTCAACCAGGGAAAGACATACTGATGTACCGGAACAAAGATTATACTGAACAGGCAGGGACGCACACAAAACGTAGTCTGTTGGGTAAAGTCGCGCAATTTTTTTATCCTTTAGGTTTAGCATTACCTGTTACCATCAGAGCTAGGATTCTAATACAAGAAATATGGAGACGCAACGTAGGGTGGGACGAAAATTTACCCGATGATCTTATTGAACAGGGTAGGTCTACTAGAAGATTATAACACCCTATGTACATTAGAGTTACCGTGCCAAGTGGCCGCATTTGGACCCATGTCTTTACATGCATTCTGTGATGCGAGTGCCACAGCGTATGGAGTAGCTATTTATTGTGTTACCTCATTTGGGATTAATTTACTCACCGCCCGGGCTAAGGTTGCACCGGTAAAGGGGGTCATGATTCCCAAATTGTAACTAACTGCCATGCTGCTATTGGGACGTTTGGTTAATCATGTACGCACTTCATACGATAAGGAACTGCAACTAAGGGCGGTACACGTATTGTGCGATAGCCAAATTGCACTAAGCTGGGTGCATAGTCAAAGGACATTGCCCGTCTATGTGCGCAATAGGGTGGATGAAATACGATCCCTACTACCAAACGCCTTCTATCATTATGTACCAACCAAAGACAACTCCTGTGACCTAATAAGTAGGGGAGTAACGGCGTCCAAATTGATTAAGTCCGACCTGTGGTGGCAAGGCCCAAAATGGCTGCTCCACGAAGGGGATTGGGCTTTATGGAATGCCGAGGTTGAGTTAGCTTTGCCTTTAGAAACGGTGACAGCTGTCATTCAACCGACATCAACACCGAGTCCTATGTTAGAGTGGGTAAGCATCAGTGGGTACAATAAATTAGTCAGGGTCGTAGCTTGGGTGTTGCGTTATATCACCAACATAAAGGCCAGGCTACAAGGACGACTCTGCAATCTGGGTCAAAGCTTAAATGTAGTAGAAATAAAAGCAGCTGAGGTAACACTAATTAGAGGGGTTCAAAGGGAATCCTTCAGTCAGGAATTAGAATCCATAAGAAGTTCTGGTAAGATTAAAATGCCTAACATTGTGCGTCAACTAAGGCTACACCTGAAGAATGACTTAATTAGATGTGAGGGACGTCTAAAGTGGTCAGGTGTAGATGACTGTGCCAGCAATCCTATCCTGATGCCTGCAACACACCATGTCACCGATCTACTGGTACAACGCACACACGAGGAAGTAATGCACTACGGGGTCCACCAAGTTATTTCTAAATTGCGTCTCAACTGGTGGATACCCAGAGTTCGGCAGGTAGTTCGACGAGTAGTCAAAAGGTGTGTGGTGTGCCGGAGACTAAAAGGAAAACTATTTACGACTGGACCTGCTCCACCCTTGCCAGAGTGTTGCGTTAATCATCTAGAACCTTTCAGAGTTACAGGACTAGACTATACCGGCGCACTGAGAACTAGGGAACTGGACAAGGTGTATGTGTTGCTATTTACTTGTGCCACTTCACATGCAATACATTTAGAACTCTGTGACAATATGTCTTATGAAGAGTTTATGCTGGCATTCAGGAGATTTTGTGCACATCGTTCCTTCCCTCATTTGATTCTTAGCGACAATGCTCCCAACTTTCTTCAAGTTTCCAGGTAGTTGATAGATATGAGCGACGATCCAACGGTTGTTGCTTACTTGGGAGAGCGGAGGTGCAAATGGAAATTCATACCAGTCAAAGCGCCGTGGTGTGGTGCAATGTGGGAACGGTGTGTAAGGCATCGTGAAGTCAGGCTTACGGGCGGTTGCTGGACGTGCCTTATTAAAAAGGAGCGAACTAGTAACTGTGCTCACTGAAGTCGAGGCGGTTGTTAACGATCGTCCTCCCACTTATGTATATACCAACCTGCAAGAACCACTGCCACTAATACCAGCGCATTTGCTCTACGGCAAGCAGTTGACTGCATTTCCTACTGACTTGCAGTCACAGGCAGAGTTAGAGGACCCTTCGATGTTCACCGAGGCTGTGGTGTCACGACGTTACCAGTATATTTCTAGGGTTAGAGGTGATTTTAAAAAGAGATGGGTGAATGACTACTTATTGGCACTACGTGAGAGGGCAACTAAGACTGCTGGTCAACCATCAGCACCCACTGTAGGCGAGATAGTGTTCATCCATGATGATAGTCCTAGATTGTACTGGAAGTTGGGCCGCGTAGTGAAGGTGTACGAGGGCGAAGGCTCGGTAGGGCGAGTAGCGCTGCTCAAGACAGCTACTGGGACTACTGTTCGTGCGGTCGCATGACTGTACGCTATGGAGCTTGGCACTTCTACACAAGAAGAAGCTCCACCTGATGATGCTGGATCCAAGGAGACTAACTTAGCCAATCCACCGCAACCCGTTGGGAATCTGCCTCGGATCGGGACTAGACCCAGATGCGCAGCTCGTGGCGCCATTGATATGTGGCGACACAAGATTGCTTCTGGGCAACTCTAGATATAAGGTGGGGTTCAGGTATTGTGTTTTTTTGGGGGGAGCGTATCGTGGATGCACGATAGTCAGTGGTACAACTTACATTTTCTATGTATCATACCCTAAATACAGTTTGTACAGTATGTAAGCTTAATAAGTTAAATAAGGCCTATTATACGAAAGTATAGTATTTACAGTAAGTGTCTTTAGGAATGCATATATGATTTATCATATAAACCATGCCGTAATATTATGAAAGCGGTGCGATATTTACCGCTAGATATCCGCTACTAACTTAGCAGTAGCCGCTAGACTCGTAGCGTAAGACGATGACGTCTTGGATTGTGGCGCACCGCGTCAGAGCACTTTTATACTTCGTCCAAGCAACAACTCCACTCTTTAGTTCGCCGCGATCATCTAGCTCTCATCATTAACTTAAACTCAACTTCATCCTACAGACAGACCGACTGACCGCTAAGCCTTATTATCATGATTTAACTTTCTTCAACCTTACTTATTTATTCATTATTAGTTCAGGTGCACTCATGCGGTCACCTTAAGGTAAACATCCAATGGTGTTCGAATAGTAGCCATTTGCATACCATCCATCAGCATTTCCACCTTGCGTAACTGCAATATTCTATGGTGATTTTAATAGTGAGTTACATTCCCGGCATTATTATTAATTTATATATTATATGAGAGGACCTATTCAGTCTTAGGTAGCCTAGAGTAAACTTATCTTCCTTATATCCGCCATACTACTCATGGTCCTAAGGTGTATAACGAATTACCCAAAGAAATTAGGGTAATTCTGCATAACTACAACTCCTGTTATTTTATGTTTTATTTATTTTATTTTTGTATTTTAATGCTTTGTAAGTGCGTATTTTCTTGTTAGAACGTGAGGAAAGCACTATTTATTAGCATTTGTATTAATAATTGTAATTCCGATACCTCAACAATCTAGGGAGAGTTTAGGAATGTGGGGTTTTGGGTGGGGTAAAAATAGGGATATTATGGGAATAACTCTAAAAATGTAATAAATAAAATTGAAAAAAAAAAGCAAAAATTTTGAAATCCGAGCCAAGTTTTGGCAAAAGTTGGCTCGGATTTGGCCAATTTTCAGAGTCTAAAAAGGGCATAATTGGAAAAAAAGTTGGCTCGGATTTCACCCTTTTTCAGATGAAGAAATCCCAAAAGTGTTGATCAATCTTGGCTTGGGTTTTTCGAATGTTCAGAGTCCAAAATCACAGTAACCTCATTTCGAAAGTTGGCTCGGGTTTTCTTGTTTTTCAACTTGGAAAAACCCAGTAACAATGGGGTTAACATTAGCCTAACTTAACCTAACCTAAGCTAGTATTATGGGTGGGGGCTGCCGCCCCTACACCCCCGCTAAATCCATGATATCCGAGCCAAGTTTTGTCATTAACCTAACCAAATAACCTAACCTAACCTAACCTAGTATTATGGGATTAACATTAGCCTAACCTAACCTAACCTAACCTAACCTAGTATTATGGGTGGTTAACCTAACCAAAAACCCTAACCTAACCTTGACCTAACACCTAGTATATGTCCCCTAGACGATAACATACCTTAATGAGAGGCTGAAGAGGTTGATGCAGTAAGTTGAGAGGCTGAAGAAGAGGTTGCAGTAGGTTGAGGAGACAGTTTCTCGTATTTCACTTATAGTGAATTTGCGACGGTAATTACATGTACGCCAACAAAGTATCGTTCATAAAAGTGATAACACACTAATAATCATCGATGGGGCCCGTAACTGGTTGGTCATAAACTAATACCCAGTAAAATAACCGTACTTGTGTACGGTATGCCTAATGAAATCATCGTGTAGGGGCGATTCACAAAATGTAAGGGCTTCCCAGTGATTGTGAAATCTGAAATATAGAAAATGTGAATGAAATACAGTACTAGGCCCAATAGGGTACCAACCGATGATGCAATCTGTCAGTGTCAGCTGCACACATGGACAGGTGTTGAGTGTGTGTGGGGTGGGGGTGTGGCTGAGGATATGTCCCTATATAATGGGCGAAATTGGCCTTTTTGACATGGAAAAGACCCTGTAATCCAAGCCCTAAGGGTCTATTTACGGCTATATATTGAAGAAAGATAGCCATACTAGAGAAATACCGCCAAAAATATCCCTAAATGTGAGTAAAACTCACCATGTATGACGCCTTCCAGTATGGAGGTTGGGTTTGAAACTGACGTCACAGGCGAAGTGCATTGTGGGTACAAGTTAAAATGTAAATTTTTACAAATCGATATCCCAAAAAGTAAGATTTGTGTAGAGAAATGAGAAAGTAATACATTCAAACAGTATGTAAAACACTGGAAGACACAAGGAAGTGGAAATTGTAAAAGAAAATAATAGTTTGTTGGGAAAATAAAAATGTATTGTCTCACTAGGTGAAGCTCCACTCTGATTGGCAAATGAACGTCCGGGAACATCTGGGAGGAGCCTAGAATGTAAACAAAGTGTTATGGACTCAGTGAACTGGCTGGACAAAACTAACTCTGACAATTTTATAGGGGGGTGACAATCAAATTGACAAAATAAGAAAAGTAGTACTTATCTGCGCATCTGTAGGGTCCCTTGAGTAAGGTAAGATCAACAACAAATACTTACCTAAGACAGGAATCCCGGAATCGAGGAGTAGTAGTGATGCAGTTAACCCGAAATAAGAAATAAAGACTACCCAAAACTGGAAATGTTTAAGAAGGATTTGGATCACTTCCTTGCCTCAATAGACGCCCAACCAACTCTACCTCACTATCACCTCCATGCTGCCAGCAACAGCATCATTGACCAGCTGGCGCAGAGGAGGGCAGATGGGACGTACAGTGGCGGCGCCACAACGGCGTGGACCACGGGGCGATAGCTGTCAGCCCTCAACTACAACCACAGGAGCCACAGTTGTGGGTGTGTGTGTGTGTGGAGGGGGGGTTACGTGGAGAGACAGACAGACGAATGACGAACTACGAGAGAGATGTGGTGTGGATATGATGTGCTGTAGAGTGGGAAGAGGAATACCTTGAGGTGGTTCGGTCAAGTGGAATGTATGAAGAGCGAGAGAATTGGACGCTTGCGAGTTTCATGCTATGAGAAAGTTGCAGCAGTACACATTGATATAAAACAGAAATGCAATAATAATTTAGGTTTCTGATTGATAAAATGTGAGTTGAATTTGGTTATATGTATTGTACTATGGTCATATTTTAGATAGAAACTCGGTTATATACACTGCTGGAAACGGCGAAAGCAAGCACAATCTGTAATAATAGTTAAGGGGAGATGGCTCGCTTTTCTGGACCCCTTTCTCCCTCGTGTTTAGTCACCTTAGTTTTTGAGATTTTAAGAAGTTTGGCCCCATTTATTTGTCAATATTAAGACCTTTCGTGCCCTTTAGGTGTCGATATTTTTCCTGGCGAGCGATAGCGAAAAATGTACAAATTAATCTCGAAGGGGGATCTAATGGATGTTATTTTTTAAAGTTTTATGGAGGTCTTGGGAGGAAACAAAAAAATAAATAAATAAATAGACCCCAAAATAAAACCAATCCCCTTAAACGAATATCTTAATAACCCACAAGTCGCCGGACCATATACTATTAGGAATTAAATATGATCATCAGTTAAATTACAACCGAAATACAATCCAGAATGAAACATATCAATCAAAGCACCTTCCTCTAACAAAGTAGATCACTCAATAACAAGCTAATCATAAAAACAACAACAACAATCTTAACATTTCATAAGGACCTTTTAGGCTTGCGGATTGAAATGTTAAGGGGGCCCACCTTGCTATTTTTTTATCTTTCTCTCCCTCTCTCTTTGGCTTGTATCCATTCGGCCCCATTCAGCCTACTATTTTAAGACGTTTACCCCCATCCAGGTGTCAATATTTTCCTGGCGAGCGGTAGCGAGCCAGCATACATATATTTTTGCTTTGACAGCAAGCTAAATTTGTACATTTTTCGATACAAAAATGTCTCCGGTGAAGCTGGATTTCTCCATACAATGCTGGCTCGCTATCGCTCGCCAGGAAGAAATCGACACCTGAATTGGGATAAACGTCTAAAAACAGTTTGCTGAATAGGGCCGAATGTATACAAGCCAGGGAAAGAGAGAAAAGGAGAGAAAGATAAAACAAGCCGGTGACCCCCGTTAAATAAAAAGCAGCCTACGTCGCTCTTCGGTCAAATGTCACAAGATACATTCCAAGTGCGAGTTAAGGGGAGACAGACCGGTGTCCTGGACCCCCTTCATCCTAATGTTTCGCCCCACTAGTTTTGAGATTTTAAGACGTTGGTTCCATTAGTTTGGGGATGTTATGACCTGCACCCCATTTCTTTGTCAATATTAGGACCCTTCCTGCTATTAAGGTGTCTATCTTTTCCTGGCGAGCGATAGGGAGCCTGTAATTTTAGGAGGAATCGGCCTTTGGCCGGGAAATTTTTCTACCGAAAAATTTACAAATCTATCTTGAAGGGAGGTCTAGGGGGTGTTTTTCTAAGCTTGATGGAGGTCTAGGGAGGAAACTAAACAAAATATATGAATAAATGAATTAATAGACCAAACAAACAGCCACTGTCCCTTTAAATATATATATTGTATTGTGGAGTTTTCAAAGTGGCGGAGATAGTTTTGATAATGACAGCTGTTGATCTCTTTGTAACAGCTGGTAATGGTACACACGCTCATACACACAGTAGTATACACGCACACGCTAACACGCTCATACACATACAGACACAAGTATCCACATTCACGCACACACACACACCCACACAGTCACAAGTATCCACATTCACACACACGCACGCACATACACATACAGACACAAGTATCCACATTCACACACACACACACACATACAGACACAAGTATCCACATTCACACACACACACACACACACACACACACATTTGTATAGCAAAGTTAAACAATTGTAACTCGGGAAGCGGGACAATACGACACTAAAAGCTCAACTCCTATATACTACAATTAGGTAAATATACACACACACACAGACACACACACATACAGACACACACACAACCCCCCCCCCCCCTCCCACAACCAACCACCCACACCCACACCCACACACAAACAAATAAACCCACATACCTGTACATAACTAGATTACTAAGCCACTTACCTTTAAGGATAAATATATCATTAGTAGGACATTCAAGGAAGGGGAGGGGGGGGGGGGTTGGATCCCCTTGTCTCTCATGTTTAGCCCCATTAGTTTTGCGGTTTGAAGACGATCGCCCCATTAGCTTACTGCTTTTATGACCTTCCGTCTTATTTCTAAGTCAATATTTAGAACTTTCGTGCCATTTAGGTGTCGATTTTTTCCTGGCGAACGATAGTGAGAATGCAATTTAGGAGGAATCGGTCTTTGGCCAATATAGTTGCCTACCGAAAAATGCATAAATATACCTACAACGACTCTCTTTTACTTGCACTCCCTTCTTCTCTTCTCCTATCACCTTCCTTTTTCTTCTCAACTCTCTTCTGTAGAAGGATCTGTCTTGGGAGGATTTTCAAAAACTTGATGGAGGTCTAAGGAGGAAACTAAACAAAATACATAATTAAATAATATATGAATAAATGAATACATAAACTAATAAAAACATCCTTCCCTTAACAGTAAAGATAAAAATAATATATATGTATGAAATTAAACATATTACTTACTGTACACTAAAATACATATTACTAAGTGATATGTGCTGTATGTATGTATGTATATAATCAGACACATACCCCATTGCTGGGGGTAGCCGACCCAAGACAGAGCCAATTCTTAGGTTCCGGGACTACTTTCGCGTTCCCTCACCCCTTTCTCTGTCTCGTCAAGTAGGGAAACTTTACAAGAGGAGGAGGATTCCTAGCCTCCTGACCCCATGTAAATTATATAAAACACATTATTTATAGGTATACAGATTAAATCATAATTAAGTAGAGTGATAGTTAGACATACACAATCGTAAGTAAT
This sequence comes from Paralithodes platypus, assembly GCA_032716605.1. Taxonomy (NCBI): domain Eukaryota; kingdom Metazoa; phylum Arthropoda; class Malacostraca; order Decapoda; family Lithodidae; genus Paralithodes; species Paralithodes platypus. The sequence continues at coordinate 16,413,724 of CM064546.1, read as the reverse complement.
TATCTAAAACATACATAGATAGTCAATTACAAATTTAAGTAGATGATTACAAACAACCATGTACATATGCCTTATATAATTATATATATATATATATATATATATATATATATTGGTAGAGACAGATATAAACAGCCAACTAGATATATAGTTAAAGAAATAGCCGTTCAAATTTACTTCACGAAGTGAGTGTGTGTGTGTGTGGTGTGTGTCGACACATGTATGGGGTGAAATATTTGTCATCAGCCAAACTGATTAGGTGAAGCATCTTAAAACCTCCAAACTAATCTAGTGGTCCAAATAATAACAGGGGAAGTGGTAATAGTTATCCCAAAGCTCCCCATAAAAGACTCTGCGCACCAAGCCCCCACCCCCCCCCAACACACACATACACACTCACACACCTACACACACACACACACACACACCTACACACACACACCTACACACACACACACCTACACCTACACACACACCTACAACTACACACACACACACACACACACACACACCTACACACACACACACACATCGACACACACACACACACACACACACACTCACACACACACACACCAGAACATCGCTACACCTTTGATCTTTTACCGTCAGCAATGTGTTGAAGGCGTGTTTGTGAAGTCTGCCAGTTATTTTTATTATTATATTTTTTTACTTTTTTTACTCAGGGGATTTTCTGTTTTGTAGAATTGACTGCGGGTGGTGTCTGTCTCTTGTAACTTGTCTTACTACGGTACATCGCCGCGGTGGTCAGGCTTTTTTTCTCTGCAGTTCCTTGATTAACATGGCAAATATCTCTGTCTCTCGCTCTCGCGCTCTTTGTCTCTCTCTCTCTCTCTCTCTCTCTCTCTCTCTCTCTCTCTCTCTCTCTCTATCTACCTCTCTATCGAATACATAAAGGGATGCACCAAGGCGACTGTAATAACACTGCGGGTGACGAGATTCTCCTCACAGATGGGGTTCAATCACATTTGGCCCCGCGGCTTACAGACCGACCGACAGCTGACATTAGAGACCCTGTCGTTACAGAGACCGGACAATTATTTCCTTGGATGCCATATTGGGGGCTCAGATAGAAACAAAAATATGTTTAAATATATTTGTCATCATCTAGACCAAACTATATATCCTGTACCAGTATCTCTAAATATATATAATAAATAAATAAATAAATATATATATATATATATATATATATATATATATATATATATATTCCACTCACCAACTCTCTGCAATCTCTCTCTCTTCGCCGCAATGTTGCATCTCTCCCGCAATTCTATCGCTACTACAATAATCAGTGCTCCTCGGAGCTTTCCCAGTGTATACCACCGCCTCTAGTTTGGTTAATAAACCATAGGTGTGTAAGTAAAATAGAATCCCAGCCACATCAAATTGATAGTAATAACGAACATTCTGATAGCGTAGATTTTCCGTCTAGGTCCAGTAGTTCAACAGGTAAAAATAAATTAGTTAAAAACAATAGAAAAATAGTTGCAAATACAAGTAATAGTTTGAGTGTTTATTATACAAATTGCAGGAGTTTATGTAACAAAATGAACGAAGTTAGAGCACTGGTTAGCAAAGAAAATATAGACATAATAGCGCTAACTGAAACATGGATTAATACAGAAACCAGGCATTTTTTAGCAGAGTTTGATATACCAGGATATAGTTTGTTTAAATATGACCGAACAAGTAAGAGGGGTGGCGGTATAGCAGTGTTTGTCAGGAGTTCATTAAAAAGCTGTACTAAATCAGGTATTAGAGTAAATAATGAAAATGAAAGTGTTTGGGTAGAAGTTAACGAAGGTAGTGAGACTTTAGTTATTGGAGTTATGTATAGACCGCCAAATATGAGTAGAAATGACGGAACATCATTATGGGAGGAAATTAAAATAGCATCAAGGCTTAGCAACGTGTGCATTATGGGGGATTTTAATTTCCCTAATATAGATTGGCAGCAACAAATAGGCGACTCTGATTCAAAGGAGTTTATTGAGGTAGTACAAGATAGTTTTTTATCTCAATTCATAGATACGCCGACTAGAGGTGATAATATTCTCGATTTAGTTTTCAGTAACAATTAACATATGATAAATAGTGTAGAAATCGGGGACCACCTTGGAAATAGTGATCACAATTCTGTGTATTTTAATATACAATGGAAAGGTAATATCAGAGAGAATACAACATTAATACCTGACTTCAGAAAAGCCAATTATGGTGGGTTAAGAGAAGCCCTGTTAGCGGACCCTATGGTCAAAAAATTAAGTCGATCCAGGTGTCCAAATGAGTGTATCCTTTCTCAGGCACCTGTCATTTTAAGTCAGGAGGAGACGTCAAACTTGGTAGATACATACGATAATTTTATCAAGTCAGTATTCAATGCGCAAAATAAATATATCCCCAAAAGAAAATTTAGATCAACACAGAACCAACCCAAATGGATGAATAATAGACTATTAGATCTTCTAGGAAAAAAGAGAGGAATATATAGAAAAATTAAAAAAGGCGAAATTCACCTACTTGCTTACTATCAGAATCTATCACGACAGGTAAAAAAGGATATTAGTAAAGAAAAAAGAAATTATGAAATTAAGGTTGCCAATGATTCAAAAAATAATCCTAAAGCTTTTTACCAACTATATAAATCCAAGGTTAGAGATGTAATTGGTCCCCTTAAAACTTCGATAGGAAAATTGACAGAAAGTGATTTAGAAATGTGCAGTACATTAAATAGTCAATTTCTTTCCGTTTTCACTAATGAAAATTTGGCACAGTTTCCAGAAGTCCGTAAGGTATACAGCGATAGTATAGACAATAGGTTAAGTACGGTTACTATAAGTAGAAATGATGTGGTTAAGGAAATTGACAGACTGAAACCTCATAAATCGCCTGGTCCTGATGAGGTATATGCTAGAGTATTAAAAGAATGCAGAGATGAGTTAAGTTATCCATTAACATTTCTATTTAACAAGTCATTAGAAACAGGTATAGTTCCAGAAGCTTGGAAGCTTGCAAATGTAGTTCCGATCTTCAAAAAAGGTGATAAATCAATAGCATCCAATTACCGTCCCATTAGTCTCACTTCAATCATAGGAAAACTACTAGAGTCAATTATTGCTAGGAAAATGAGAAACCACTTAGAAACATTTAACTTAATCAATTCTTCTCAGCATGGATTCACTCAGGGACGGTCTTGCCTTACTAATTTGCTTAGTTTTTTTCTCAGAGGTATATGAAGCAGTAGATAATGACAAGTCATATGATATTATATATTTAGATTTCAGTAAAGCTTTCGACAGAGTCCCTCATGAGAGATTGATGAGAAAGGTTGAGGCACATGGAATAGGTGGGGCGTTGTTAGGATGGATTAGGTCATGGCTAATTGGTAGGAAGCAGAGAGTCAGCATAAATGGTACCAAGTCAGAATGGGGAGCAGTCAAAAGTGGTGTCCCCCAGGGATCGGTATTAGGTCCCCTGTTGTTTCTTATATACATAAATGACCTAGATTTAGGTATAACTAGTAGGATAAGTAAATTCGCAGACGATACTAAAATAGGGAGATCAATTGATTCAGATAGCGATATAGAGTGCCTCCAAAGGGATCTAGATACCTTACATGAATGGTCAGTAAATTGGCAGATGAAGTTTAACATTGACAAATGCAAGGTATTAAAGATAGGGAAGATGCAAACAAATGTTAAATATAAACTAGCTAATTTAGAATTAGAAAATTCAGACTGCGAGAAAGATCTAGGTGTGTTTGTTAGCAATGATTTGAAGCCTAGAAAACAGTGTATAAGCGTTCGTAATAAGGCAAACAGGATTCTCGGGTTCATCTCTAGGAGTGTGAGTAACAGAACTGCTGATGTTATCTTAAAACTTTACATGTCATTAGTGAGACCCCATATGGATTATGCTGTCCAATTTTGGTGTCCTTATTACAGAATGGACATAGATTCATTGGAGAGAGTACAGCGTAGAATGACAAAAATGATCCATAATATTAGAAATCTTTCGTATGAAGAAAGGTTGAAGAAATTAGGTTTACATTCGTTAGAGAGACGCAGAGTTAGAGGGGATATGATAGAGGTGTTCAAGTGGGTTAGTGGGATTAACAAAGGGGACATGACAAATGTACTAAAGCTCAGTGATAGCGAAAGAACTCGTACCAATGGTTTCAAATTAGATAAATTTCGTTTCAGAAAAGATATAGTCAAGTATTGGTTTGGTAACAGAGTTGTAGACGGCTGGAATGGACTACCAAGTGCTATAGTGGGATCTAAAACTGTAGGGAGCTTTAAGATAAAATTGGATAAGCATATGGACGAGAAGGGTTGGGTGTGAAGGGGGATCAGCCGGGTTGGGCCAATCAGCGCTCTGCAGACCTCCATAAGCCTGCGTTAATCTCTAACCATTTTGGTAAGATGATCCTCAGGGTATTAGAGTGTGAAGCCTATAATTGGGCTTTGTAATGAATTGGGGTTGTGTGGGACAGGGATCTGCCTTGCTTAGGCCAATCGGCTTTCTGCCGACTCCCATTTTCTTATGTTCTTATGTTCTCTACGTAGGGTACGTAGTACCCGCTTTGTAACACAATCCCACCTATACTCTGTGCAACTCTCTAACCCAAGAGTGAAATGCTATTCTCAGACTTTCTTCTATTCAACTGCTGAGCTCTGGAACTCTATCCCAGATTCAGTCTTTCCCTCTTCCTATGACTTAAATTGCTTCAAATTCCGTGTGTCCAGGCATTTTAGCTCGAACGTCCCTTGATTTCGGTCCTGGCACTCTTTGAAATCTGGGGGAGGCACTCACTGCAGGCAGTTATGCCTTTTGTCTCCCTCATTCACATAGGAAAAAAAAGAAAAACAAAATATATATATATATATATATATATATATATATATATATATATATATATATATATATATATATATATATATATATATATATATATATATATATAGAGAGAGAGAGAGAGAGAGATAGAGCGAGATAGATAGATAGATAGAGAGATAGATAGATAGATAGAGAGATAGAGAGAGAGGGAAATATCCCCCGTGTTACCAAGATGGTGGAGGTTGGCCGATCCCTGTTACTATTAACCCGGTGGTACACGGACAACTGCAACAGAGGATTACACCGGAGTCTATAATCCGCTACGAGTTATCACACCGTTGCCAGGGACCTGCACCGTTTAATATGGATTTCGTTCAACTATTCACGATTACGAGATACGACATTCCAAGCTCGCCATAAAGAGGGGTAAATATTTGTCAATATTAAGACTTTTCGTGTCATTTATGTGTCGATTTTTCCCTGGTGAGCGATAGCGAGCCTGTGATTTAAGAGGAAAAATTGTACAATTATCTTGAAGGAGGGTAATGGGAGCTGGGTTTTCTTAAGCTTGACGGAGGTCTAGGGAGGACACACACACACACACACACACACACACACACACACACACACACACACACACACACACACACACAATAAACATAGGTCTAATATGAAATATATATAAATGTGGAAATAAATACGCCCCTCCCCCCTTAAATAGAAACACTCATTCTTTGCCGCATATCCTATCTGGCTTTCTATTTTTTGTGTTTATCTCCGTGTTTGACCTCCGCTTTTTCTCTCTTTCTATCCCTCTCTCTTTGGCTTGTATCCACTCGTACCCATTCAGCCTACTATTTTAAGACGTTTACCCCCATCCAGGTGTCAATAATTTCCTGGCGAGCGGTAGCGAGCCAGCATATATATATTTTTGCTTTGACAGCAAGCTAAATTTGTACAGTTTTAGATAGAAAAATCTCCGGCGAAGCCGGATTTCTCCATACAATGCTGTGTGTGTTATAGGTTGTATTTGACCTCCACTTCTATAGGTTATAGGTTGTATTTGACCTCCACTTTTATAGGTTACAGGTTGTATTTGACCTCCACTTTCATAGTTTATAGGTTGTATTTGACCTCCACTGTTATAGGTTATAGGTTGTATTTGAGCTCCACCTTTCTGAATTATAGTTTGTATTTTACTTTCGGTAGCCTTTGCTGTTGTACTGCCATGTGGACTTTCTTCCTTCATTCATTTATTCCACCAAAACTCGTGAAAATCGGTTAATAACTTAGTGAGATATCCTGTTTACGGACAGACATACAGACAAATAAACGGATGGGGAAAACATAACCTCCGTCCAACTTCGGTGACGGAGGTAAAATAAAGTGGTCTATTTTTTACAGTTACAAAACAGGCAGCGGTATTGACAACATAATGCTGTCATTTTATGGGGAGATTTTCACTTAAGGAAATATTTGTTTAACCTTCTCCCTTATGTTTAGCCCCATTAGTTTTGAGTATTTTAAGACGTTAGTTAAAACGGTAGTTTGGCGATTTTAAGACATTTCGCCTAATTTCTGTCAATTTTAAGACATGTCGTGTCATTTAGGTGTTGATTTTATCGTGGCGAGCTATAGCGAGCCTGTAATTTAGGAGCCAGCCTTCGGCCGGGACATTTTTCTACCGAAAAATGTACAAATTTATAGCGAAAGATGGCCTTGGGGTATTTTTTTAAAGCTTGATGGAGGTCTAGGAAACAAATTATAAATCTCCCTCTAATCCCTTTTGTACCGACGTTGTCTCTTTCATTATATTCTAGCTATATTTAAACGATTGTGTGCAGTTTAATTAGGATCAGTGGCAGAACGAAGGGTTAAGGGAGATAGTTCGAAGCCTGTTAATTGCTGGAGGCCCTTTCGTTGAACTGAGTAACATCGTGTAATAGTAGCCAGATTATAGTTACAAGGACGTCGCCGGTACTGAAGGGGTTAATGGTTACAATCAGACCTAACCATCACCAACACTATACCCTGTTCTAAATAGCTAGTCCACAAATCGTGAAACCTAACCTCTGTAAAAAAAAAAAAAAAACGGCTAGTGAAAATGGGCTGTAAGTTTCCACACTTATTCCCTGGTGGACCCTTTCCAAATGGTAGAAATATTAGCTAGATTACTCTGTGCGTATCTGAGTTCTAGAGGTATATTTTCAAGAAGAAAAGAAAAACTTAAGGGGAGATGGGCCGTTTTCTGGTCCCCATTAGTTTTAAGAATTTAAGTAATTTGCCTCATTAGTTTGTTGGTTTTAAGACCTTTCGCCCCATTTCTCTGTCAATATTAAGACCTTTCGCGCCCTTTAGGTGTCGACTATTTTTCCTGGCGAGCGACAGCGAGCCTGTAATTATGGAGGAACCGGCCTTCGGCCGTGACATTTTTCTACCGAAAAATGTACAAGTCAATATCGTGGGGGGGATTTAATGATTTTTTTTTTTTTTTTAAAGTTTGATGGAGGTCTAGGGAGGAAACTAAGAAATACATTAATATTTAAATAAATAGCTCCCCCAAAATAACCCCTGTTGCCTTAATAAGTCGTGTAGCCTAACTTGGTGTGAGAATTCCGTGCGGCGAAGGTATTCTAACGCAGACCGGGCATGCCGAGAATTACCGGGGATTAGCGACCCTGCAAAGCCTTGACGGGGCCAAAATGATCTTCCTGGATCCTTGGTAGTGGCTGTCTAGGCAGGGTGTCAAACGAAAGCCAAATCCATTCTTTTTATTCTTTATTATTTTATATGTGGCCTATGGCTGAAATTATGGTTTATTCTATTCTATATACTCAGGCCCAATCCCAACTTTTCCTATTTTCCCTCTCTTTTTTTTTTTTTTTTTTTTTTTTTTTTTGGGGGGGGGGGCCGACTTAAGACAGAGCCATAATAGGGACAACACAACAGAAAGCAATGAAGACACAAAAACAAAATACAAATTCACACACATCTAGGTTTTATAGTTCAAATTGTGTCTTTGGAAGTGATAAAATGGCCAACACAATGCTATTTCATGTTAATTCTATTGTATTCCTTCTCATTTTCATTCAAGTCTTCAAACAAAATTGCTCCGGTTTGACACCCTATTTCTAGAGACCCTATCGTAACTAAGATTGGCCAACCTTCGCCATTTTGCTACCAGTCAGTCAATCAGTCAGTCAATAAGTCAGTCAATTAGTCCGTCAGTCAGTCAGTCCGTCAGTCAGTCCGTCAGTCAGTCAGTCAATCAGTCAGTCAATCAGTCAGTCAGTCAGTCAGTCAATCAGTCAGTCAGTCAATTAGTCAATCAGTCAGTCAATTAGTCAGTCAGTAATTCAGTCAGTCAGTCAATTAGTCAATCAGTCAGTCAGTAATTCAGTCAGTCAGTCAATCAGTCAGTCAGTCAGCCCATCAGTCAGTCAATCAGTCAGTCAATCAGTCAGTCAATCAGTCAGTCAATCAGTCAGTCAGTCAATCAGTCAGTCAATCAGTCAGTCAGTCAGTCAATCAGTCAGTCAGTCAGTCAGTCAATCAGTCAGTCCATCAGTCAGTCAATCAGTCAGTAAATCAGTCAGTCAATCAGTCAGTCCATCAGTCAGTCAATCAGTCAGTCAGTCAGTAGCCAGCCCTTACTCTCACAAGCAGTGTTACCAAATCAAGTCCGCTAGATAGTAAATAAATAAATAACTAGACAAATAATGACACAATCTCTACAATATCTTTCTTAAATGGCTCAAATCTACAGAATATTTCTAGAATTCATGTCGCTTGATGTCAAATTTGCCTCTAGATCGAAGAAAATGCCTCTAGAAAACCCTCTAAAAATCGCCAAACTAACGGAACGAACGTCTTAAAATCTCAAAACGAATATGCTAAACATGAGGGAGAAGGGGGTCCAGAAAAAGTGACGCCCTCCCCTTGAACCCCTTCTGTACCGGCGACGTCTTTTTACTTTATCTTAGCTACTATTAGATAATTAGAAGATTATATTTAGTTTCAAAAGGGCCTCCAGCAATTAACAGGCTTCGACCTATCTCATTTAAATGATTTAACCCTTTTGGTTACCACAGATCTTTCTTAAACTGCACAAAATCGTATACATAGAGCTGAAATATAACCACAAACATCCCCGGTAGTGAAAGGGTTAAGCTAAGCTAGGCAATCAGGCAAAATAGGAATGACCAAACACACCAAATGGTCCCATCTTAGCATAAACAGCCAATCACAACCGGGACAGAGACGTTGTTAGAGGGGGGTCACCGGCTTTTTTTGTTCTTTCTCTCTTTTTCTTTCTTTCCCTGGCTTGTATCCATTCGGCCCTATTCAGCCAACTGTTTTAAGACGTTTATCCCCATCCAGGTGTCGATTTCTTCCTGGCGAGCGATAGCGAGCCAGCATTGTATGGAGAAATCCGGCTTCGCCGGACACATTTTTCTATCGTAAAATTTACAAATTTAGTTTGCTGTCAAAACAAAAATATATATATACATGCTGGCTCGCTACCACTCGCCAGGAAAATATTGACACCTGGATGGGGGTAAACGTCTTAAAACATTGGGCTGAATGGGGCCGAATGGATAAAGCCAAAGAGAGAGGGAGGGAAAGAGAAAAACAGCGACGTGGGCTCCCTTAAACTGTATCAGACTTAATGACCGCGACAGTACCTTAAAGGGGATGCCGGGGAGCGCGTCTTCTGGGCTGTATATATTTTAGCTTGAAGGAGGGTCTGGGGAGCTATCTTATGCAAGGGGAGGGGGGGGTCTAAATATGTAAATGTAATCTGTGGGAAGCAAGGCGCCCAGACAAAAGCTCGTCGCCCACCCCGTGTGTTTATAGCATGAGAAAGTGGGTTTGACGTTTTTCGATTTTTTCGGGGCGAGCGATAGCAAGCTTGCCATTTGGGAGAAACCAACTTTCAGCCGGGGACATTTTTTTTACCGAAAAATGTACATATTTAGCCGGAAGAAGGTTATATTTATTTTCCGGTACATTGCTGGAAAATGGCAAAAATAATAAAAATCGTGGGAGTTTTCTTATGCAAGGAGGGGTCTAAAGAAGTAATATATATATACAGTATATATAAAGAGAGAAAGAGTATACCCTATAGAGTAAACTAGTAAAGGAAAACAGATGGTGAAAATTCATTGAAAATAATATAAACAGAAATATGAAAGAAGTAAGAAAACGCCAAGAGCTCATCACAAAAACACCAATGAAAACACCTAAGTTCTTTAGGGGTGTCAGTAGAAAACCCAGAGATTTATCAATTAACGTTGACTCTATTTGGATCTCCCCTGTTTTGCTTCATTTGCTTGGAGATTTTAAGACGTTTCACCTCATTAGTTTGGCGTTAATAAGACGTTTCATCCCTTTCAAATGTCGATTTTTATCTGGGCGCGCGACAGCGAGCCTGTAACTTATAAGAAATTGGCCTTCGGCCGGGACAGTTTCCTATCGAAAAATTTACAAATTTAACTTGAAGGGGTCTTGGCGGACAATGTTTTAATTTGAAGGAAGTCAGGGAAGGCGATTTGTTAGCCTAAGAAACTAAATAAAATATATTGTTCGAAAATGGCAGCAGCAAGCATGTGTGTAAGTGTATACAAACTGTAAGTGTATCAAACTACTGTACTAACTACCCGTCAACACCACCAACAAAGACCTACTGAGGGAAACAAATGAGGTGGGGGGGTGGGGAGGGGGGGGGGGATGATTAGTTGGTAATCGTCTAAAGTGGCTCCGGCGTTAGTATATATATATATATACACACGGTACCGGGTATATTACTTTGAAACCCTAGACCCTTTCAAAATAGCAATAAGATAACTCTACAGGTTCCCCTTTACATTGATACTTGTTTTGGTATAGATATATTGGAAGGCCGGTTTCACCTTAATTAAGGGGAGGCAGACCGTTTTTCTGGACCCCTTCTCCCTAAGCGATTGTATCACCTTTCGCCCCATTTCGTTGTCAATTTAAAGACCTTTCGCGCCATTTAGGTGTCGATTTTTTCCTGGCGAGCGATGGCGAGCTTGCAATTTTAAAAGGAACCGGCCTTCGGCCGGGAAATTTTTCTACCGAAATATGTACAAATTTATCTTGAAGGGGGGTCTAGGGGTATTTTTTTAAGCTTGATGGAGGTCTAGCGAGGAAACTGAAAAATATCTGAATAAATGATTTAAAGAGCAAAACAAAATCGGCCAGTCTCCCATTAAGTATAGGCTTGCTATCGCTCGCCAGGTACAAGTCGACACGTGAATGTTGGGGAACGTTCATAATTGCCAAACTAAGGAGGCGAAACATTTTAACCCTTTGAAGACTGACGCATTTTGACAGTTTATTCTGGCTATCATTAGGTGATTTTATACAGTTTAGGAAGGAACTGTGGGAATTAAAAGGGTAAAGACTATCTCAATTAACCCTCTGCCTTCCATACACCCTTCCTAATCTAAATAATATCGCTAATAACAGCCAGACACAGAAAGGAAATGGCGTCCTATTATCTTGAAAGCATTAAGGGGAGATGGGGCGTTTTTCCAGACCCCCTTCTCCCTCATGTTTTTCCCCATTAGTTTTCAGATTTTAAGATGTTTGCCCCATTAGTTTGTCGCTTATAAGACCTTTCGCCCAATTTATTTGTCAATATTAAGATCATTCGTGCAATTAAGGTGTTGATGTTTTTCCTGGCGAACGATAGTGAGCCTGTATTTATTTACATGTTTTCTACCGTAAAATGTACAAATGAATCTAGAAGGGGGATCTAATGGATGTTTCTTTTAAGTTTTATGAGGTCTAGGCAGAAAACTAATACAAATTACATATATATATATATAGATATATATATATATATATATATATATATATATATATATATATATATATACCGGTCTATATATATATATATATATATAAATATTAATGACCCACCTAGCATCATCGTGTTAGTAAAACTAATAAGCGGGCTGCCTATGAAAATACCCCCCCGCCCCTCCTGCCTCTAGCCCAGCCCTACTATACCCTGTCCCAAGTCGGTAGTCCAGAAATCGTGAACACTAACCTTTGCAACTCAATAAGGGCTAGAGCAAATGGGCAGTAAATGTCCACACTTATTCCCTGGCTGACCCCTCCCACATGGTAGAAATATTAGCTGGATTACTCTAGTTGTTTGTGAGTTATAGAGGTTAATGTTCAAGGCTTTTGGCCTACTTGTTTAGAACAGGGTATAGGCGGCCAAGGTAGAGAGCTGAACATTATGGTCCAGGGATATGAGCAGGTTTAACCCTTTTTAGACCGAGAAGAGGGGGGGGGGGGAGGACTTTTTCAACTTCCGCTGTTTTGCTTTATTATTTTGGTGGATTTTATGACGCTTTACCCCATTGGTTTGGCGAAGACGCTTCAGGGGAGACTGACCGTTTGTTTGGTCTATTAATTAATTTATTCAATTTTTTTTTTAGTTTCCTCCCTAGACTCCATCAAGCTTATAAAAACACCCCCTAGACCCCCCCTTTAAGATACATTTGTACATTTTTCGGTAGAAAAATGTCCCGGCCGAAGGCCTTTTCCTCTTAAAATTGCAGGCTCGCTATTGGTCGCCAGGAAATAATCGACACCTAATTGACAACGAAATGGGGCGAAAGTTGTTAAAATCACCCAAACCAATGGACTTATAATCTCAAAACTAGTGGGGTTAACATTAGGGAGAAGGGGGTCCAGAAAAATGGTCTGCCTCCCCATAACCCCCATTCAGGTGTCGATTATTTTTAGCTAGCTGGTAACTTATTCCTCTCTTCTCCTCTTTCCTCCTTTTCTTCTTTTCCTCCTGTTTCTTATCCTCTTTCTTTCCCCCTCCTCTTCCTCTTATTTTCTGTATTATCATCTCCTTCTCCATCTCCCTTGTGCCCTCTTTCTCCCCTCTTCCCCTTCCTCTTCTTCTTCTTAGTGTTTTTTTTTTCGTTATCATTATCAGTATCTTCTTCCTCCTATTATTCCATCTTCCCCCTTCTCCTACGCTTCCTCCTCCCTCCCATCCTTCCTCCCCCACAATCCCTCTCCCCTTCTTCTCCCCTCCTCCTTCTCCCACTTCCTTTCTTCCCCCTCCTCCTTCTCCCACTCCCTTTTTCCCCCCCTCCTCCTTCGCTCCACTCCCTTTCTTCCCCCCTCCTCCTGCTCCTCCCGCTCCCCCACTTCCCCATCCCTCCTCCCTTTCTCCCTCCTCCTCCTCCTCCCGCTACCCACTTCCCCCCTCCTCTCCTCCCCCACCATCAACCCATCCTCTCCCTTCCCCCTCCTCCCTATCCCTTCCCACTCTTCCCTCTCCCCCTTCCTCGCCCAGATAAGCTGGCAAAACTATGGACAGAAAAAGAAACTATTGATCTAGATTGCATGCTATCATTGAAACAAATAAAATCAATAATACGTACAAAGCAGGATGAACAAATGATTGAAAAAATGCAAGCCAGATACAGTAACAGCCAGACTTTAGATCACTACATTAATGTTGCACAAAGAACAAACTTTACATATGGGCGATAACAGAATGCGTCTAATGATTCCTTATGTACTAGATTAAATTAGGTTATAAGTACATGTGGCAGCTAGGAGTGAAGAAAGCAGATGAAATTTGCTGCCATTTCTGTAAGGAACCAAGATGTCACACCCTGCATCACTATATTCTACAGTGTCCTAAATTGACAAATTATAGAAATCCTCTCATAAACAATGTTACCGAACAAGTAATATGGATGATTAACAACAATAAAGTTGAATGTTTAGCTAAATTGTGTACAATATAGGGCATTGTTACAATAAGCTGTTAAGATATAAATTCTCTTGATGCCTTCATTATAAATATTGTTATTATTATTTTACTTATTATTAATATTATTATTTTTATTATTATTATTATTATTTTCACTATTACTACTTTTTATCTTATTTATTTATTAGTTATTATTTTTACTTTTATTTATATTATAAGTATTATTATTATACTTATTGTTTTAACTTTTTAATGTTATTACTATAGTGATGTACTATAATTAACTAGCTACTATCTACAATCTATAAGTCGCCAAAATATAGATAGCTAAATAAGTTTGCATAAATTGTGAATCTTTGCTAGTGACCCCAGGTGGGGGCTGGTGGGCGGTCCGGTTTCTTCGTTAAGAGATAATCTGACCGTTTTTCCAGCCAACTGGGGATTTGGCAGGGATTAACCTAACTGCCCCTGTCCCTCAAAGTCCCTAGACCAGGAGGATTCCCTATATACATTCCATGTACTTAGTTAGTTGATATTTACTTCCTAATTGTAAAATGAAAGTGAACATTATTGCATATATACTCCTATCATACATTTAATTATAATTATAATCATATATTAACAATTACATATTACAATATAGCCTGGGGAGGAAGGAAGCCCAAAGCCGAATCTCACCCTTGTTGAGTCTCACTTGTATTCACATAGGGCCATGATATTTGCACATTTGTTATAATTCGCTGTATTTATAACAGAAGCTTACTACTATATCAAATCAAATCAAAATCCAAATCTACTCATCCTCCCCCTCCTCTCCCCCCCACCGCCGTTTATCCAATTCCTCCTCCACCTCCTGAGAGCCAGTAATTAAATCGAGTGGCCCTAGGGAGAGACTAGAGGTTCATGATCTGCCATCCATCATCCATGGGCTTTAATAATAACAACACAACACAACAACCAACACAACCTATGAAGAGAGAGA
>CM064546.1:16379013-16398997 GCA_032716605.1 Paralithodes platypus | reverse complement strand
ATATTGCCTATCACTGTCTAATTTATTATTCGCAAGATGCTTTATTATGTGATTATTTAATATCATTTCAAAGACTTTACCAAGAGTGGACGTTATAGCTATTGGTCTGTAGTATGTTGGATCTGAAGAGGCACCTTTTTTAGGAACTGATGGATGTTTGCTTCTTTCCAGGGTACTGGGAAGCATGAGGTATGAGTACATAGACGAAAAAATTTGCCAATACGAAGTTGTTGAAGTTGCTTACAGCTACCGTAAGAAGCAACACTTCTTCCCGTGTGTAGTGGTAGATGAACTCCCAGACTATCATCTGTAGAAATTAATAAAGTAAGCATGCACTTCGTAGGAAAGGTATTTACCATGTCTTATCCCGTAGGTGACTTGAAGGAGGTGCACATACTGTTAGGAGCAGATTATTATTATGATGTAGTACACCCGGGTTATAAAAGAGAGAGTGGAGTGATCTTGATCCCCACTAAGTTTGGCTACTGCATGAACGGTACAGTCCAAACTACCCAGTCAAATGTTCTGGTTGACACGGTATCCGTGTTGAGGATCAGCACGACCGCGGAAGAAGAGTTCACCGAAGATGATACTCATATTGAGGACCCAAAGTTAGCTGCCGAGTTCAATCTAGAAAGACTGTGAAAACTAGACCACATAGGAATTAAACCTGTGGAGAATGACCAGGAATCAAAATTTGCGATCGAGAAGTTCTCGGAATCTGTGCGTTACTTGACCACGGAAAAGCAATACGAAGTTTGTCTACCCTGGAAACATGATAATATCAGTTTACCCGCTAATTATGGTTTAGCGTTGGGTAGGTTACGCGCCTTGCAGCGGAAACTAACCCAAGAACCTAGCACCTACAAGGCTTATGACGAGGTTTTTAAAAATTATCTCTACCGAGGGTTTAACGAGGCCGTCGATGTGGATGAACCAGGGAGTGTTGGGAAGGTCCATTACCTCGCACTTCATGGGGTAAAGAAGGATAGTGTTACCACTCCCATCCGTGTGGTATATGACTGCTCAGCCCACCTAGGCCATAGTCCCAGTCTAAATGACTGTCTGTTGACCGGCCCTTCAATGGTGTCGGATCTATCTCAGCAATTACTTCGATTTAGACTGGGACGATACGCATTCACCAGCGATATTGAAAAGGCCTTCTTGATGGTGAAACTGCAGAAGGGGGATAGAGACGTCACCCGGTTCCTCTGGTTCGAAAACATCGATGACCCCGAGAGTCCCATACTAACCTATCGGTTTAAGATAGTCTTATTTGGCGCAACATGTTCACAATTTCTATTAAACGCGACCATTAAAAAACACCTTGAGGATTCTGAAGAAGACACAACTGAACTCGCTCGCGGATTATATATAGACAATTTACAGGGGTCTAGTGATAGTGAAAAGGAACTAGTCGCAAGCTATAGGCAGGCTAGTAGGTTGTTCACTGAGGCTCATCTGTTTCTCCGCGAGTGGGTTTCAAATTCTGTGTTGCTTCGGGATGGTCTCATAATAGATGGGGTAGCTTCTGATAACCAAGATTATGCCAGAATCTTGGGGATGATATGTCAACCAGGGAAAGACATACTGATGTACCGGAACAAAGATTATACTGAACAGGCAGGGACGCACACAAAACGTAGTCTGTTGGGTAAAGTCGCGCAATTTTTTTATCCTTTAGGTTTAGCATTACCTGTTACCATCAGAGCTAGGATTCTAATACAAGAAATATGGAGACGCAACGTAGGGTGGGACGAAAATTTACCCGATGATCTTATTGAACAGGGTAGGTCTACTAGAAGATTATAACATCCTATGTACATTAGAGTTACCGTGCCAAGTGGCCGCATTTGGACCCATGTCTTTACATGCATTCTGTGATGCGAGTGCCACAGCGTATGGAGTAGCTATTTATTGTGTTACCTCATTTGGGATTAATTTACTCACCGCCCGGGCTAAGGTTGCACTGGTAAAGGGGGTCATGATTCCCAAATTGTAACTAACTGCCATGCTGCTATTGGGACGTTTGGTTAATCATGTACGCACTTCATACGATAAGGAACTGCAACTAAGGGCGGTACACGTATTGTGCGATAGCCAAATTGCACTAAGCTGGGTGCATAGTCAAAGGACATTGCCCGTCTATGTGCGCAATAGGGTGGATGAAATACGATCCCTACTACCAAACGCCTTCTATCATTATGTACCAACCAAAGACAACTCCTGTGACCTAATAAGTAGGGGAGTAACGGCGTCCAAATTGATTAAGTCCGACCTGTGGTGGCAAGGCCCAAAATGGCTGCTCCACGAAGGGGATTGGGCTTTGGAATGCCGAGGTTGAGTTAGCTTTGCCTTT
Source organism: Paralithodes platypus (assembly GCA_032716605.1). Lineage (NCBI taxonomy): Eukaryota > Metazoa > Arthropoda > Malacostraca > Decapoda > Lithodidae > Paralithodes > Paralithodes platypus. Next base: position 16,396,638 of record CM064546.1, on the reverse strand, counting down.
AGAAACGGTGACAGCTGTCATTCAACCGACATCAACACCGAGTCCTATGTTAGAGTGGGTAAGCATCAGTGGGTACAATAAATTAGTCAGGGTCGTAGCTTGGGTGTTGCGTTATATCACCAACATAAAGGCCAGGCTACAAGGACGACTCTGCAATCTGGGTCAAAGCTTAAATGTAGTAGAAATAACAGCAGCTGAGGTAACACTAATTAGAGGGGTTCAAAGGGAATCCTTCAGTCAGGAATTAGAATCCATAAGAAGTTCTGGTAAGATTAAAATGCCTAACATTGTGCGTCAACTAAGGCTACACCTGAAGAATGACTTAATTAGATGTGAGGGACGTCTAAAGTGGTCAGGTGTAGATGACTGTGCCAGCAATCCTATCCTGATGCCTGCAACACACCATGTCACCGATCTACTGGTACAACGCACACACGAGGAAGTAATGCACTACGGGGTCCACCAAGTTATTTCTAAATTGCGTCTCAACTGGTGGATACCCAGAGTTCGGCAGGTAGTTCGACGAGTAGTCAAAAGGTGTGTGGTGTGCCGGAGACTAAAAGGAAAACTATTTACGACTGGACCTGCTCCACCCTTGCCAGAGTGTTGCGTTAATCATCTAGAACCTTTCAGAGTTACAGGACTAGACTATACCGGCGCACTGAGAACTAGGGAACTGGACAAGGTTTTGTGTTGCTATTTACTTGTGCCACTTCACATGCAATACATTTAGAACTCTGTGACAATATGTCTTATGAAGAGTTTATGCTGGCATTCAGGAGATTTTGTGCACATCGTTCCTTCCCTCATTTGATTCTTAGCGACAATGCTCCCAACTTTCTTCAAGTTCCAGGTAGTTGATAGATATGAGCGACGATCCAACGGTTGTTGCTTACTTGGGAGAGCGGAGGTGCAAATGGAAATTCATACCAGTCAAAGCGCCGTGGTGTGGTGCAATGTGGGAACGGTGTGTAAGGCATCGTGAAGTCAGGCTTACGGGCGGTTGCTGGACGTGCCTTATTAAAAAGGAGCGAACTAGTAACTGTGCTCACTGAAGTCGAGGCGGTTGTTAACGATCGTCCTCCCACTTATGTATATACCAACCTGCAAGAACCACTGCCACTAATACCAGCGCATTTGCTCTACGGCAAGCAGTTGACTGCATTTCCTACTGACTTGCAGTCACAGGCAGAGTTAGAGGACCCTTCGATGTTCACCGAGGCTGTGGTGTCACGACGTTACCAGTATATTTCTAGGGTTAGAGGTGATTTTAAAAAGAGATGGGTGAATGACTACTTATTGGCACTACGTGAGAGGGCAACTAAGACTGCTGGTCAACCATCAGCACCCACTGTAGGCGAGATATTGTTCATCCATGATGATAGTCCTAGATTGTACTGGAAGTTGGGCCGCGTAGTGAAGGTGTACGAGGGCGAAGGCTCGGTAGGGCGAGTAGCGCTGCTCAAGACAGCTACTGGGACTACTGTTCGTGTGCTGGTCGCATGACTGTACGCTATGGAGCTTGGCACTTCTACACAAGAAGAAGCTCCACCTGATGATGCTGGATCCAAGGAGACTAACTTAGCCAATCCACCGCAACCCGTTGGGAATCTGCCTCGGATCGGGACTAGACCCAGATGCGCAGCTCGTGGCGCCATTGATATGTGGCGACACAAGATTGCTTCTGGGCAACTCTAGATATAAGGTGGGGTTCAGGTATTGTGTTTTTTTGGGGGGAGCGTATCGTGGATGCACGATAGTCAGTGGTACAACTTACATTTTCTATGTATCATACCCTAAATACAGTTTGTACATTATGTAAGCTTAATAAGTTAATAAGGCCTATTATACGAAAGTATAGTATTTACAGTAAGTGTCTTTAGGAATGCATATATGATTTATCATATACACCATGCCGTAATATTATGAAAGCGGTGCGATATTTTACCGCTAGATATCCGCTACTAACTTAGCAGTAGCCGCTAGACTCGTAGCGTAAGACGATGACGTCTTGGATTGTGGCGCACCGCGTCAGAGCACTTTTATACTTCGTCCAGCAACAACTCCACTCTTTAGTTCGCCGCGATCATCTAGCTCTCATCATTAACTTAAACTCAACTTCATCCTACAGACAGACCGACTGACCGCTAAGCCTTATTATCATGATTTAACTTTCTTCAACCTTACTTATTTATTCATTATTAGTTCAGGTGCACTCATGCGGTCACCTTAAGGTAAACATCCAATGGTGTTCGAATAGTAGCCATTTGCATACCATCCATCAGCATTTCCACCTTGCGTAACTGCAATATTCTATGGTGATTTTAATAGTGAGTTACATTCCCGGCATTATTATTAATTTATATATTATATGAGAGGACCTATTCAGTCCTTAGGTAGCCTAGAGTAAACTTATCTTCCTTATATCCGCCATACTACTCATGGTCCTAAGGTGTATAACGAATTACCCAAAGAAATTAGGGTAATTCTGCATAACTACAACTCCTGTTATTTTATGTTTTATTTATTTTATTTTTGTATTTTAATGCTTTGTAAGTGCGTATTTTCTTGTTAGAACGTGAGGAAAGCACTATTTATTAGCATTTGTATTAATAATTGTAATTCCGATACCTCAACAATCTAGGGAGAGTTTAGGAATGTGGGGTTTTGGGTGGGGTAAAAATAGGGATATTATGGGAATAACTCTAAAAATGTAATAAATCAAATTGAAAAAAAAAAGCAAAAATTTTGAAATCCGAGCCAAGTTTTGGCAAAAGTTGGCTCGGATTTGGCCAATTTTCAGAGTCTAAAAAGGGCATAATTGGAAAAAAAGTTGGCTCGGATTTCACCCTTTTTCAGATGAAGAAATCCCAAAAGTGTTGATCAATCTTGGCTTGGGTTTTTCGAATGTTCAGAGTCCAAAATCACAGTAACCTCATTTCGAAAGTTGGCTCGGGTTTTCTTGTTTTTCAACTTGGAAAAACCCAGTAACAATGGGGTTAACATTAGCCTAACTTAACCTAACCTAAGCTAGTATTATGGGTGGGGGCTGCCGCCCCTACACCCCCGCTAAATCCATGATATCCGAGCCAAGTTTTGTCATTAACCTAACCAAATAACCTAACCTAACCTAACCTAGTATTATGGGTTAACATTAGCCTAACCTAACCTAACCTAACCTAACCTAGTATTATGGGTGGTTAACCTAACCAAAAACCCTAACCTAACCTTGACCTAACACCTAGTATATGTCCCCTAGACGATAACATACCTTAATGAGAGGCTGAAGAGGTTGATGCAGTAAGTTGAGAGGCTGAAGAAGAGGTTGCAGTAGGTTGAGGAGACAGTTTCTCGTATTTCACTTATAGTGAATTTGCGACGGTAATTACATGTACACCAACAAAGTATCTTTCATGGAAGTGATAACACACTAATAATCATCAATGGGGCCCATAAATGGTTGGTCATAAACTAATACCCAGTAAAATAACCGTACTTGTGTACGGTATGCCTAATGAAATCGTGTAGGGGCGATTCACAAAATGTAAGGGCTTCCCAGTGATTGTGAAATTTGAAATTTAGAAAATGTGAATGATATACAGTATTAGGCCCAATAGGGTACTAACCGATGATGCAATCTGTCAGTGTCAGCTGCACACATGGACAGGTGTTGAGTGTGTGTGGGGTGGGGGTGTGGCTGAGGATATGTCCCTATATAATGGGCGAAATTGGCCTTTTTGACATGGAAAAGACCCTGTAATCCAAGCCCTAAGGGTCTAGTTACAGTAATATATTGAAGAAAGATAGCCATACTAGAGAGATACCGCCAAAAATATCCCTAAATGTGAATAAAACTCACCATGTATGACGCATTCCAGTATGGAGGTTGGGTTTGAAACTGACGCCACAGTCAAAGTTCATTGTGGGTACAAGCTAAAATGTAAATTTTTACAAATCGATATCCCAAAAAGTAAGATTTGTGTAGAGAAATGAGAAAGTTTCAAACAATATGTAAAACAGTGGAAGACACAAGGAAGTGGAAATTGTAAAAGAAAATAATAATTTGTAGGGAAAATAAAAATGTATTGTCTCACTAGATGAAGCTCCACTCTGATTGGCTAATGAACATCCGGGAACATCTGGGAGAAGCCTAGAATTTAAACAAAGTGTTATGGACTCAGTGAACTGGCTGGACAAAACTAACTCTGAAAATGTTATAGGGGGGTGACAATCAAATTGACAAAATAAGAAAAGTAGTACTTATCTGCGCATCTGTAGGGTCCCTTGAGTAAGGTAAGATCAACAACAAAAACTTACCTAAGACAGGAATCCCGTAATGGAGGAGTAGTAGTGATGCAGTTAACCCGAAATTAGAAATAAAGATACCCAAAACTGGAAATGTTTAAGAAGGATTTGGATCACTTCCTTGCCTCAATAGACGCCCAACCAACTCAACCTCACTATCACCTCCATACTGCCAGCAACAGCATCATTGACCAGCTGGCGCTGAGGAGGGCAGATGGGACGTACAGTGCCGGCGCCACAAACGGCGTGGACCACGGGGCGATAGCTGTCAGCCCTCAACTACAACCACAGGAGCCACAGGTGTGTGTGTGTGTGGAGGAGGGGTTACGTGGAGAGACAGACAGACGAATGACGAACTACGAGAGAGATGTGGTGTGGATATGATGTGCTGTAGAGTGGGAAGAGGAATACCTTGAGGTGGTTCGGTCAAGTGGAATGTATGAAGAGCGAGAGAATTGGACACTTGCGAGTTTCAGGCTATGAGAAAGTTGCAGCAGTACACATTGATATAAAACAGAAATGCAATAATAATGTAGGTTTCTGATGGATACAATGTGAGTTGAATTTGGTTATATGTATTGTACTATGGTCATATTTTAGCTGGAAATTTGGCTAAATACACTGCTGGAAACGGCAATAGCAAGCACAATCTGTAATAATAGTCAAGGGGAGATGGGTCGCCTTTCTGGACCCTTTTCTCCCTCGTGTTTAGTCACCTTAGTTATGAGATTTTAAGAAGTTTGGCGCCATTTCTTTGTCAATATTAAGACCTTTCGTGCCCTTCATGTGTCACTATTTTTGCTAGCGAGCGATAGCGAAAAATGTACAAATTGAGCTCGAAGGGGGATCTAATGGATGTTATATTTTAAAGTTTTATGGAGGTCTTGGGAGGAAACAAAAAAATAAGTTAATATATAAACAGACCCCAAAATAAAACCAGTCCCCTTAAACAAATATCTTAATAACCCACAAGTCGCCGGACCGTATATTATATACTGTTAAGAATTAAATATGATCACAGTTAAATTACAACCGAAATACAATCCAGAATGAAACATATCAATCAAAGCACCTTCCTCTAACAAAGTAGATCACTCAATAACAAGCTAATCATAAAAACAACAACAACAATCTTAACATTTCATAAGGACCTTTTAGGCTTGCGGATTGAAATGTTAAGGGGGCCCACCTCGCTATTTTTTTATCTTTCTCTCCCTCTCTCTTTGGCTTGTATCCATTCGGCCCCATTCAGCCTACTATTTTAAGACTTTTACCCCCATCCAGGTGTCAATATTTTCCTGGCGAGCGGTAGCGAGCCAACATACTGTATATATATTTTTGCTTTGACAGCAAGCTAAATTTGTACATTTTTCGATACAAAAATGTCTCCGGTGAAGCTGGATTTCTCCATACAATGCTGGCTCGCTATCGCTCGCCAGGAGGAAATCGACACCTGGATGGGGATAAACGTCTAAAAACAGTTAGCTGAATGGAGCCGAATGGATACAAGCTAGGGAAAGAGAGAAAAGGAGAGAAAGATAAAAAAGCCGGTGACCCCCCTTAAATAAAAAGCAGCCAACGTAGCTCTTCGACCAAATGTCACGAGATACATTCCAAGTGGGAGTTAAGGGGAGACAGACCGGTGTCCTGGACCCCCTTCATCCTAATGTTTAGCCTCACTAGTTTTGAGATTTTATGACGTTGGTTCCATTAGTTTGGGGATGTTATGACCTGCACCCCATTTCTTTGTCAATATTAGGACCCTTCCTGCTATTTAGGTGTCTATCTTTTCCTGGCGAGCGATAGGGAGCCTGTAATTTTAGGAGGAATCGGCCTTTGGCCGGGACATTTCTCTACCGAAAAATTTATAAATCTATCTTGAAGGGTGGTTTAGGGGGTATTTGTATAAGCTTGATGGAGGTCTAGGGAGGAAACTAAACAAAAAATATGAATACATGAAATAATAGACCCAAAAAACAGCCACTGTCCCCTTAAATATATATATTGTATTGTTGTGGAGTTTTCAAGGTGGCGGAAATAGTTTTGATAAAGACAGCTGATGATCTCTTTATAACAGCTGGTAATGGTACACACGCTTACGTACACACAATAGTATACACGCACACGCTAACGCACACATACACATACAGACACAAGTGTCCACATTCACACACACACACACACACATACAGTCACAAGTATCCACATTCACACACACGCACGCACATACACATACAGACACAAGTGTCCACATTCACACACACACACACATACACATACAGACACAAGTATCCACATTCACACACACACACACACACACACATTTGTATAGCAGAGTTAAACAATTGTAACTCGGGGAGCGGGACAATACGACCCTAAAAGCTCAACTCCTGTATACTAAAATTAGGTAAATATACACACACACACACACACACACACACACACACACACACACCCCCCCCCCCCCCCCTCCCACAACCAACCCCCCACAACCACACCCCAACACAAACAAATAAACCCACATACCTGTACATAACTAGATTACTAAGCCACTTACCTTTAAGGATAAATATATCATTAGTAGGACATTCAAGGAAGGGGAGGGGGGGGGGGGGGGTTGGATCCCCTTGTCTCTCATGTTTAGCCCCATTAGTTTTGCGGTTTGAAGACGTTCGCCCAATTAGCTTAGTGCTTTTATGATCTTCCGTCCTATTTCTAAGTCAATATTTAGAACTTTCGTGCCATTTAGGTGTCGATTTTTTCCTGGCGAACGATAGTGAGAATGCAATTTAGGAGGAATCGGTCTTTGGCCAATATAGTTGTCTACCGAAAAATGCATAAATATACCTACAACGACTCTCTTTTACTTGCACTCCCTTCTTCTCTTCTCCTATCACCTTCCTTTTTCTTCTCAACTCTCTTCTGTAGAAGGATCTGTCTTGGGAGGATTTTCAAAAACTTGATGGAGGTCTAAGGAGGAAACTAAACAAAATACATAATTAAATAATATATGAATAAATTAATACATAAACTAATAAAAACATCCTTCCCTTAACAGTAAAGATAAAAATAATATATATGTATGAAATTAAACATATTACTTACACTGAAATACACATTACTAAATGATATGTGCTGTATGCATGTATATAATCAGACACATGCCCCATTGCTGGGGGTAGCCGACCCAAGACAGAGCCAATTCTTAGGTTCCGGGACTACTTTCGCGTTCCCTCACCCCTTTCTCTGTCTCGTTAAGTAGGGGAATTTTACAAGGGGAGGAGGATTCCTAGCCTGACCCCATGTAAATGATATAAAGCACATTATTTATAAGTATACAGATTATATCATAATTAAGTAGATTGATAGTTAGACATACACAATCGTAAGTAATTATCTAAAACATACATAGATAGTCAATTACAAATTTAAATAGATGATTACAAACAACCATGTACATATGCCTTATATATGTATATATATATATATATATATATATATATATATATATATTGGTAGAGACAGATATAAACAGCCAACTAGGTATGTAGCTAAAGAAATAGCCGTTCAGATTTAGTTCACGATGTGTGTGTGTGTGTGTGTGTGTGTGTCGACACTGGTATGGGGTGAACTATTTGTCATCAGCCAAACTGATTAGGTGAAGCATCTTAAAACCTCCAAACTAAACTAGTGGTCCAAATAATAACAGGGGAAGTGGTAATAGTTAGCCCAAAGCTCCCCATAAAAGACTCTGCACACAAGCCCCCCCCCCCCCAACACACACACACACATTCACCCACACACACACCTACACACACACACACCTACACACACACACCCACCTACACACACACACACACCTACACCTACACACACACCTACAACTACACACACACACACACACACACACACACACACACACACACACACACACATCGACACACACACACACACACACACACACACACACCTACACACACCTACACACACCTGAACATCGCTACACCTTTGATCTTTTACCATCAGCAATGTGTTGGAGGCGTGTTTGTGAAGTCTGCCAGTTTTCTTTTATTATTAGATATTTTGCTTTTTTTACTCACAGGATTTTCTGTTTTATATAATTGGCTGCGGGTGGTGTCTGTCTCTTGTAACTTGTCTTATTGTGTACGGTACATCGCCGCGGTGGTCAGGCTTTCCTCTCTGCAGTTCCTTGATTAACATGACATATATCTCTCTTTCTCTCGCTCTCGCACTCTCTGTCTCTCTCTCTGTCTCTCTCTTTCTCTCTCTCTCTCTTTCTCTCTCTCTATCTACCTCTCTATCGAATACATAAAGGGATACACCAGAGCGACTGTAATAACACTGAGGGTGACGAGATTCTCCTCACAGATGGGGTTCAATAACATTTGGTCCCGCGTATTACAGACCGACCGACAGCTGGCATTAGAGACCCTGCCGCTACATAGACCGGACAACTATTTCCTTGGATGCCATATTGGGGGTTCAGATATAAAACAATTATGTTTAAATATATTTGTCATCATCTAGAATGTATATCTACAGTATATACCAAACTATATATCCTGTACCAGTATCTCTAAATATATATAATAAATAAATATATATATATATATATATATATATATATATATATATATATATATATATTCCACTCACCACTCTCTTCAATCTCTCTCTCTTCGCCGCAATGTTGCATCTCTCCCGCAATTCTATCGCTACTACAATAATCAGTGCTCCTCGGAGCTTTCCCAGTGTATACCACCGCCTCTATTTTGGTTAATAAACCATAGGTGTGTAAGTAAAATAGAATCCCAGCCACATCAAATTGATAGTAATAACGAACATTCTGATAGCGTAGATTTTCCGTCTAGGTCCAGTAGTTCAACAGGTAAAAATAAATTAGTTAAAAACAATAGAAAAATAGTTGCAAATACAAGTAATAGTTTGAGTGTTTATTATACAAATTGCAGGAGTTTATGTAACAAAATGAACGAAGTTAGAGCACTGGTTAGCAAAGAAAATATAGACATAATAGCGCTAACTGAAACATGGATTAATACAGAAACCAGGCATTTTTTAGCAGAGTTTGATATACCAGGATATAGTTTGTTTAAATATGACCGAACAAGTAAGAGGGGTGGCGGTATAGCAGTGTTTGTCAGGAGTTCATTAAAAAGCTGTACTAAATCAGTTATTAGAGTAAATAATGAAAATGAAAGTGTTTGGGTAGAAGTTAACGAAGGTAGTGAGACTTTAGTTATTGGAGTTATGTATAGACCGCCAAATATGAGTAGAAATGACGGAACATCATTATGGGAGGAAATTAAAATAGCATCAAGGCTTAGCAACGTGTGCATTATGGGGGATTTTAATTTCCCTAATATAGATTGGCAGCAACAAATAGGCGACTCTGATTCAAAGGAGTTTATTGAGGTAGTACAAGATAGTTTTTTATCTCAATTCATAGATACGCCGACTAGAGGTGATAATATTCTCGATTTAGTTTTCAGTAACAATTAACATATGATAAATAGTGTAGAAATCGGGGACCACCTTGGAAATAGTGATCACAATTCTGTGTATTTTAATATACAATGGAAAGGTAATATCAGAGAGAATACAACATTAATACCTGACTTCAGAAAAGCCAATTATGGTGGGTTAAGAGAAGCCCTGTTAGCGGACCCTATGGTCAAAAAATTAAGTCGATCCAGGTGTCCAAATGAGTGTATCCTTTCTCAGGCACCTGTCATTTTAAGTCAGGAGGAGACGTCAAACTTGGTAGATACATACGATAATTTTATCAAGTCAGTATTCAATGCGCAAAATAAATATATCCCCAAAAGAAATTTTAGATCAACACAGAACCAACCCAAATGGATGAATAATAGACTATTAGATCTTCTAGGAAAAAGAGAGGAATATATAGAAAAATTAAAAAGGCGAAATTCACCTACTTGCTTACTATCAGAATCTATCACGACAGGTAAAAAAGGATATTAGTAAAGAAAAAAGAAATTATGAAATTAAGGTTGCCAATGATTCAAAAAATAATCTTAAAGCTTTTTACCAACTATATAAATCCAAGGTTAGAGATGTAATTGGTCCCCTTAAAACTTCGATAGGAAAATTGACAGAAAGTGATTTAGAAATGTGCAGTACATTAAATAGTCAATTTCTTTCCGTTTTCACTAATGAAAATTTGGCACAGTTTCCAGAAGTCCGTAAGGTATACAGCGATAGTATAGACAATAGGTTAAGTACGGTTACTATAAGTAGAAATGATGTGGTTAAGGAAATTGACAGACTGAAACCTCATAAATCGCCTGGTCCTGATGAGGTATATGCTAGAGTATTAAAAGAATGCAGAGCTGAGTTAAGTTATCCATTAACATTTCTATTTAACAAGTCATTAGAAACAGGTATAGTTCCAGAAGCTTGGAAGCTTGCAAATGTAGTTCCGATCTTCAAAAAAGGTGATAAATCAATAGCATCCAATTACCGTCCCATTAGTCTCACTTCAATCATAGGAAAACTACTAGAGTCAATTATTGCTAGGAAAATGAGAAACCACTTAGAAACATTTAACTTAATCAATTCTTCTCAGCATGGATTCACTCAGGGACGGTCTTGCCTTACTAATTTGCTTAGTTTTTTCTCAGAGGTATATGAAGCAGTAGATAATGACAAGTCATATGATATTATATATTTAGATTTCAGTAAAGCTTTCGACAGAGTCCCTCATGAGAGATTGATGAGAAAGGTTGAGGCACATGGAATAGGTGGGGCGTTGTTAGGATGGATTAGGTCATGGCTAATTGGTAGGAAGCAGAGAGTCAGCATAAATGGTACCAAGTCAGAATGGGGAGCAGTCAAAAGTGGTGTCCCCCAGGGATCGGTATTAGGTCCCCTGTTGTTTCTTATATACATAAATGACCTAGATTTAGGTATAACTAGTAGGATAAGTAAATTCGCAGACGATACTAAAATAGGGAGATCAATTGATTCAGATAGCGATATAGAGTGCCTCCAAAGGGATCTAGATACCTTACATGAATGGTCAGTAAATTGGCAGATGAAGTTTAACATTGACAAATGCAAGGTATTAAAGATAGGGAAGATGCAAACAAATGTTAAATATAAACTAGCTAATTTAGAATTAGAAAATTCAGACTGCGAGAAAGATCTAGGTGTGTTTGTTAGCAATGATTTGAAGCCTAGAAAACAGTGTATAAGCGTTCGTAATAAGGCAAACAGGATTCTCTGGTTCATCTCTAGGAGTGTGAGTAACAGAACTGCTGATGTTATCTTAAAACTTTACTTGTCATTAGTGAGACCCCATATGGATTATGCTGTCCAATTTTGGTGTCCTTATTACAGAATGGACATAGATTCATTGGAGAGAGTACAGCGTAGAATGACAAAATGATCCATAATATTAGAAATCTTTCGTATGAAGAAAGGTTGAAGAAATTAGGTTTACATTCGTTAGAGAGACGCAGAGTTAGAGGGGATATGATAGAGGTGTTCAAGTGGGTTAGTGGGATTAACAAAGGGGACATGACAAATGTACTAAAGCTCAGTGATAGCGAAAGAACTCGTACCAATGGTTTCAAATTAGATAAATTTCGTTTCAGAAAAGATATAGTCAAGTATTGGTTTGGTAACAGAGTTGTAGACGGGTGGAATGGACTACCAAGTGCTATAGTGGGATCTAAAACTGTAGGGAGCTTTAAGATAAAATTGGATAAGCATATGGACGAGAAGGGTTGGGTGTGAAGGGGGATCAGCCGGGTTGGGCCAATCAGCGCTCTGCAGACCTCCATAATCCTGCGTTAATCTCTAACCATTTTGGTAAGATGATCCTCAGGGTATTAGAGTGTGAAGCCTATAATTGGGCTTTGTAATGAATTGGGGTTGTGTGGGACAGGGATCTGCCTTGCTTAGGCCAATCGGCTTTCTGCAGACTCCCATTTTCTTATGTTCTTATGTTCTCTACGTAGGGTACGTAGTACCCGCTTTGCAACACAATCCCACCTATACTCTGTGCAACTCTCTAACCCAAGAGTGAAATGCTATTCTCAGACTTTCTTCTATTCAACTGCTGAGCTCTGGAACTCTATCCCAGATTCAGTCTTTCCCTCTTCCTATGACTTAAATTGCTTCAAATTCCGTGTGTCCAGGCATTTTAGCTCGAACGTCCCTTGATTTCGGTCCTGGCACTCTTTGAAATCTGGGGGAGGCACTCACTGCAGGCAGTTATGCCTTTTGTCTCCCTCATTCACATAGGAAAAAAACAAAAAACAAAACAAATATATATATATACCGGTATATATATATATATATATATATATATATATATATATATATATATATATATATATATATATATAGAGAGAGAGAGATAGAGGACTAGATAGATAGATGGAGAGATAGATAGATAGATAGATAGATAGGTAGAGAGAGGAAAATATCCCGCGTGTTACCAAGATGGTGGAGGTTGGCCGATCCCTGTTACTATAAACCCGGTGGTACACGGACAATGTCAGCAGTGGATTACACCGGAGTCCATAATCCGCTACGAGTTATCACACCGTTGCCAGGGAGCTAAGCCCTTTAATATGGATTTCGTTCAATTATTCAAGATTACGAGATACGACATTCCAAGCTCGCCATAAAGGGGGGTAAATATTTGTCAATTTTAAGACTTTTAGTGTCATTTAGGTGTCGATTTTTCCCTGGTGAGCGATAGCGAGCCTGTGATTTAAGAGGAAGGTAATGGGAGCTGTTTTTTGTTTAAGCTTGACGGAGGTCTAGGGAGGACACACACACACACACACACACACACACACACACACACACACACACACACACACACACACACACACAATAAACATAGGTCTAATATGAAATATATATAAATGTGGAAATAAATACGCCCCTCCCCCCTTAAATAGAAACACTCATTCTTTGCCTCATATCCTATCTGGCCTTCTATTTTTTGTGTTTATCTCCGTGTTTGACCTCCGCTTTTTCTCTCTTTCTATCCCTCTCTCTTTGGCTTGTATCCATTCGGCCCCATTCAGCCTACTATTTTAAGACGTTTACCCCCATCCAGGTGTCAATAATTTCCTGGCGAGCGGTAGCGAGCCAGCATATATATATTTTTGCTTTGACAGCAAGCTAAATTTGTATAGTTTTCGATAGAAAAATCTCCGGCGAAGCCGGATTTCTCCATACAATGCTGTGTGTGTGTTATAGGTTGTATTTGACCTCCACTTTTATAGGTTATAGGTTGTATTTGACCTCCACTTTTATAGGTTATAGGTTGTATTTGACCTCCACTTTTATAGGTTATAGGTTGTATTTGACCACCACTTTCATAGGTTATAGGTTGTATTTGACCTCCACTTTTATAGTTTATAGGTTGTATTTGACCTCCACTTTTATAGGTTATAGGTTGTATTTGACCTCCACTTTCATAGGTTATAGGTTGTATTTGACCTCCACTTTTATAGGTTATAGGTTGTATTTGACCTCCACTTTCATAGGTTATAGGTTGTATTTGACCTCCACTTTTATAGGTTATAGGTTGTATTTGACCTCCACTTTCATAGGTTATAGGTTGTATTTGACCTCCACTTTCATAGGTTATAGGTTGTATTTGACCTCCACTTTTATAGGTTATAGGTTGTATTTGACCTCCACTTTCATAGGTTATAGGTTGTATTTGACCTCCACTTTCATAGGTTATAGGTTGTATTTCACCTCCACTTTTATAGGTTATAGGTTGTATTTGACCTCCAGTTTCATAGGTTATAGGTTGTATTTGACCTCCACTTTTATAGGTTATAGGTTGTATTTGACCTCCACTTTCATAGGTTATAGGTTGTATTTGACCTCCACTTTCATAGGTTATAGGTTGTATTTGACCTCCACTTTTATAGGTTATAGGTTGTATTTGACCTCCACTTTCATAGGTTATAGGTTGTATTTGACCTCCACTTTCATAGGTTATAGGTTGTATTTGACCTCCACTTTTATAGGTTATAGGTTGTATTTGACCTCCACTTTCATAGGTTATAGGTTGTATTTGACCTCCACTTTCATAGGTTATAGGTTGTATTTGACCTCCACTTTCATAGGTTATAGTTTGTATTTGACCTCCACTTTTATAGGTTATAGGTTGTATTTGACCTCCACTTTTATAGTTTATAGGTTGTATTTGACCTCCACTTTCATAGTTTATAGGTTGTATTTGACCTCCACTTTTATAGTTTATAGGTTGTATTTGGCCTCCACTTTTATAGTTTATAGGTTGTATTTGACCTCCACTTTTATAGTTTATAGGTTGTATTTGACCTCCACTTTTATAGTTTATAGGTTGTATTTGACCACCACTTTTATAGTTTATAGGTTGTATTATTTTGACCTCCACTTCTATAGTTTATAGGTTGTATTTGACCTCCACTTTTATAGTTTATAGGTTGTATTTGACCTCCACTTTTATAGTTTATAGGTTGTATTTGACCTCCACTTTTATAGTTTATAGTTTGTATTTGACCTCCACTTCTATAGTTTATAGGTTGTATTTGGCCTCCACTTTCATAGTTTATAGGTTGTATTTGACCTCCACTTTCATAGTTTATAGGTTGTATTTGACCTCCACTTTCATAGTTTATAGGTTGTATTTGACCTCCACTTTTATAGTTTATAGGTTGTATTTGACCTCCACTTTTATAGTTTATAGGTTGTATTATTTTGACCTCCACTTTTATAGTTTATAGGTTGTATTTGACCTCCACTTTCATAGTTTATAGGTTGTATTTGACCTCCACTTTTATAGTTTATAGGTTGTATTTGAACTCCACTTTTATAGTTTATAGGTTGTATTTGACCTCCACTTTTATAGTTTATAGGTTGTATTATTTTGACCTCCACTTTTATAGTTTATAGGTTGTATTTGACCTCCACTTCTATAGTTTATAGGTTGTATTTGACCACCACTTTTATAGTTTATAGGTTGTATTATTTTGACCTCCACTTATATAGTTTATAGTTTGTATTTGACCTCCACTTTTATAGTTTATAGGTTGTATTTGACCTCCACTTTTATAGGTTATAGGTTGTATTTGACCTCCACTTTAATAGGTTATAGGTTGTATTTGACCTCCACTTTTATAGTTTGTAGGTTGTATTTGACCTCCACTTTTATAGTTTATAGGTTGTATTTGACCTCCGCTTTTATAGTTTATAGGTTGTATTTGACCTCCACTTTTATAGTTTATAGGTTGTATTTGACCTCCACTTTTATAGTTTATAGGTTGTATTTGACCTCCGCTTTTATAGTTTATAGGTTGTATTTGACCTCCACTTTTATAGTTTATAGGTTGTATTTGACCTCCACTTTTATAGGTTATAGGTTGTATTTGACCTCCACTTGTATAGTTTATAAGTTGTATTTGACCTTCACTTTTATAGTTTATAGGTTGTATTTGACCTCCACTTTTATAGGTTATAGGTTGTATTTGACCTCCACTTTTATAGTTTGTAGTTTGTATTTGACCTCCACTGTTATAGGTTATAGGTTGTATTTGACCTCCACTTTTATTGTTTATAGGTTGTATTTGAGCTCCACTTTTATAGGTTATAGGTTGTATTTGAGCTCCACTTTTATAGTTTATAGGTTGTATTTGACCTCCACTTTTATAGTTTATAGGTTGTATTTGAGCTCCACTTTTATAGGTTATAGGTTGTATTTGAGCTCCACTTTTATAGTTTATAGGTTGTATTTGACCTCCACTTTTATAGGTTATAGGTTGTATTTGACCTCCACTTTTATAGTTTATAGGTTGTATTTGACCTCCACTTTTATAGTTTATAGGTTGTATTTGACCTCCACTTGTATAGGTTATAGGTTGTATTTGACCTCCACTTTCATAGGTTATAGGTTGTATTTGACCTCCACTTTTATAGTTTATAGGTTGTATTTGACCTCCACTTTTAAAGGTTATAGGTTGTATTTGACCTCCACTTTCATAGTTTATAGGTTGTATTTGACCTCCACTGTTATAGGTTATAGGTTGTATATTTTGACCTCCACTTTTCTGGATTATAGTTTGTATTTTACTTTCGGTAGCCTTTGCTGTTGTACTGCCATGTGGACTTTCTTCCTTCATTAATTTATTACACCAAAACTCGTGAAAATCGGTTAATAACTTAGCGAGATATCCTGTTTACGGACAGAAATAGGCTACAGACAGACAAACGGATGGGGAAAACATAACCTCCGTCCAACTTCGGTGACGGAGGTAAAATAAAGTGGTCTATTTTTTACAGTTACAAAACAGGCAGCGGTATTGACAACATAATGCTGTCATTTTATGGGGAGATTTTCACTTAAGGAAATATTTGTTTAACCTTCTCCCTTATGTTTAGCCCCATTAGTTTTGAGGTTTTTAAGACGTTAGTTAAAACGGTAGTTTGGCGATTTTAAGACATTTCGCCTAATTTCTGTCAATTTTAAGACATGACGTGTCATTTAGGTGTCGATTTTATCGTGGCGAGCGATAGCGAGCCTGTAATTTAGGAGCCAGCCTTCGGCCGGGACATTTTTCTACCGAAAAATGTACAAATTTATAGCGAAAGATGGTCTTGGGGTATTTTGTTAAAGCTTGATGGAGGTCTAGGAAAAAAATTATAAATCTCCCTTTAACCCCTTTTGTACCGACGTTGTCTCTTTCATTATATTCTAGTAATATTTAAACGATTGTGTGCAGTTTAATTAGGATCAGTGGCAGAACGAAGGGTTAAGGGAGATAGTTCGAAGCTTGTTAATTGCTGGAGGTCCTTTCGTTGAACTGAGTAACATCGTGTAATAGTAGCCAGATTATAGTTACAAGGACGTCGCCGATACTGAATGGGTTAATGGTTACAATCAGACCTAACCATCACCAACACTATACCCTGTTCTAAATAGCTAGTCCACAAATCGTGAAACCTAACCTCTGTAAAAAAAAAAAAAAAAACGGCTAGAGAAAATGGGCTGTAAGTTTCCACACTTATTCCCTGGTGGACCCTTTCCAAATGGTAGAAATATTAGCTAGATTACTCTGTTCGTATCTGAGTTCTAGAGGTATATTTTCAAGAAGAAAAGAAAAACTTAAGGGGAGATGGGCCGTTTTCTGGTCCCCATTAGTTTTAAGAATTTAAGTAATTTGCCTCATTAGTTTGTTGGTTTTAAGACCTTTCGCCCCATTTCTCTGTCAATATTAAGACCTTTCGTGCCCTTTAGGTGTC
>CM064546.1:16364013-16374013 GCA_032716605.1 Paralithodes platypus | reverse complement strand
ATTTGCACGAAGATGTCATCCACGTATCTACTTTAGACGGCGGGTCGTTGGGCAGCTAGGAGCTCTTCCTCGATGGTACCCATGAAAAAGTTCGCAAAAAGAACTCCTAGGGGGCTGCCCATCGCCACACCGTCTATCTGCTTGTACATGTTGCCCCGGGGCAAAGGAAGGGGGCCTCCTTGGTACATAGCTCCAGTAGTGTTTTCAGGGCCTTCTCCGGGATGTCCAGTGTAGGTGTATCAGGGCAATGATAAATTCGACGTAGAATCATGTCAATGGTCCTATCCACTGGCACGTTGGTGAACAGGCTTTCTACGTCGAGAGAGGCGATAGTGTGGTTGTTGTTACGGGGGGCGTCTCGTAAAATTTCCAAGAAATCGTGGGCTGAGTTAAGGTTGAATTGGCTGGGCACGTAGGGGGTGAGGAGGTTGTTCAGGGCCTTGGCGATCTGGTAGGTGGCAGTGTGGATCTGGGAGATGATGGGGCGGAGGGGGTTCCCAGGTTTGTGTGTTTTGATGGTTCCGTACGCATAACCAGGGGTGTATTCTCCGACGAGTTTTTTAAGGTGGATCCCTCCTTGTTTGGCGTTGATGGCGGTGATGGTGGTGTTGGCAATACGTTTGATTTCGTCGGTTGGGTTGCGGGTGATCTTTTTAACCCTTATTTAGCGGCGAGCAACATAAGTCGAGTTAAATAAAGCTGGACTATGTGGCGGCGCTCGACATAACTCGAGTGGCAATTTCAGCACGTAATGTGGCTGAGAGAGAGAGACAAGTGGTGGCAGGAGACTAGCGAGCGTATGACTGCTCCAGACCACCGCGGCGAACCTACTGACACAAATCTCAGCTCCCTCCTCCCTCTCTCACTCGCTACATACTCAATTATGTACTGAAAGTACCGAATTACCTGCTTTTTGCACTCGCGTTGCACGGTTATTGCAAGAAAACTATCCATCATACAAGGATCGTTAAGGTGTCATTCGAAAGCTCTGTTTATGCCCTTTCAGGAATAGGTACTTGTTTTACGTTCTGGGTCTTATTTAGGCATGAAAATGATCACGTAAACAGCCCTATTTTGGCTAAAAACACCCCGCTGTGCGGTACACATAAATAAACCGCATAGGCCGCTCGTAAGGTGTTAAATTTAGTGTTGTCACTTAAGATGACGTCCATTTTTCTAAGATATTCCTCCTTGTCATGGATCACGAGGCAGGAAGCTTTATCCGCACGACGGATGATGATTTTGGTCTCTTAATAGTTTGGCAGCTTGGAAGTGTTGTTTGTTGAGTATTTTGCTATGGTGAGTTCCTCTGGTTTTGGCGGCTTCAGCGAGGAGAGTAGGTTGTAGGGCGGAAGTAGTGGTGACCTTGCCATCCTTCTTGAGTCGTAGGATGTCGTCCAGGAGGATTTCCGTTTCTAGGCGTTTCCGGTGGGGGCCAGGTTTGGAGCTGTAGTGGCAGTTGTTGAGGAGGTCTTCTTGATCCAGGGTCAGAATGGTGTTAGTAAGGTTTATATATCCTTTGTTGGTTTGGGTAGTTTTAAGTTTCGCCATAAGAAGGGCAAGCTTTTTTATGGTTGTGTTTCGGCTTGTCTTCTGTGTTGTTCAAGGAGTTGTTCGAGGGCTGTGTTGATTTCGGCTTTGAGGTGGTCTGGAGGGGTTTCGTCTTCCCAAATCCGTAGAAGAGCATCTCGTTCTTTACGGAGGTTGTTGGCGAGCTCACGTTTTTCAATTATTTGGTCCTTCACCAGTTCTTCACGAAACTGGAGGGTGCTGGTGCGATGTCTGGCATTCTCGTGAAGTTTTATGTTGGTAAAGCCAGGTAATAAATTTTCTTTAATACATACGAGGTTGAAAGAAATGGCAATTTCTGCGTTGGAAATTTTATTATTCAAAGTTTCCAGGTCTCTGATGAGTTTTCGCTGGGTGGCAGGAAGTAGATGAAGGAGATGAGCAAAATTCATGGTGGTACAGGGTTACATTAAAGTACATGAAGATACAGGATATACGACGCGTTTCACTGGACAACCAGCATTATCAAGTAAGGAAGGAATGATATCAAAGGTAAACAGGAAGGGTATATATAGAGGGTGGAGGATCAGAGGAGGCGGAAAACAGGGGGCAAAAGTCTGCGATTGGTGGAAGGCTAAACTAGGAGAGAGAAAGGGGGTAACCGCTTCACGCATGCGCACTGGATGCGGGATGGTGGTCGATAGGTGGGGTCGAAGCTGATTGGCTGCGTGTCGAGGGCGTGGCCTAAGTTGTGTGGCGCCTGCAGAAGACGAAGCTGAAGGAGGTAGCGCGGGGGGCTGCATCAAGGGCACCGGGGGGCGAGGAGGGGTGTTAGGTCCTATAGGGTAGTGCCTTTTGGCAGAAGGAAGGATCTGAAGGTCCAGAGTTTGGTTGTTGATGTTGGGATGTAAGGCTTGGATATATAAAGCTTCGAGTATAGGTAATCTCCTTGGGTCACTTTCTTTATCGAGTATGGTGGTGTGTTTCTCTAACTCGTTGCGTGTGAGGTGAGGGTGGTTAGGGGTGAGATAGTGGTCCTTACTAACACCATTCTGACCCTGGACCAAGAAGACCTCCTCAACAAAGGCCTCAACTGCCACTACAGCTCCAAACCTGGCCCCCACCGGAAACGCCTAGAAACGGAAATCCTCCTGGACGACATCCTACGACTCAAAAAGGATGGCAAGGTCACCACTACTCCCTCCCTACAACCTACTCTCCTCGCTGAAGCCGCCAAAACCAGAGGAACTCACCATAGCAAAATACTGAACAAACAACACTTCCAAGCTGCCAAACTATTAAGAGACAACCCCAACATCATCATCCGTCGTGCGGATAAAGCTTCCTGCCTCGTGATCCATGACAAGGAGGAATATCTTAGAAAAATGGACGTCATCTTAAGTGACAACACTAAATTTAAAAAGATCACCCGCAACCCAACCGACGAAATCAAACGTATTGCCAACACCACCATCACCGCCATCAACGCCAAACAAGGAGGGATCCACCTTAAAAAACTCGTCGGAGAATACACCCCTGGTTATGCGTACGGAACCATCAAAACACACAAACCTGGGAACCCCCTCCGCCCCATCATCTCCCAGATCCCCACTGCCACCTACCAGATCGCCAAGGCCCTGAACAACCTCCTCACCCCCTACGTGCCCAGCCAATTTAACCTTAACTCAGCCCACGATTTCTTGGACATTTTACGAGACGCCCCCCGTAACAACAACCACACTATCGCCTCTCTCGACGTAGAAAGCCTGTTCACCAACGTGCCAGTGGATAGGACCATTGACATGATTCTACGTCGAATTTATCATTGCCCTGATACACCTACACTGGACATCCCGGAGAAGGCCCTGAAAACACTACTGGAGCTATGTACCAAGGAGGCCCCCTTCCTTTGCCCCCGGGGCAACATGTACAAGCAGATAGACGGTGTGGCGATGGGCAGCCCCCTAGGAGTTCTTTTTGCGAACTTTTTCATGGGTACCATCGAGGAAGAGCTCCTAGCTGCCCAACGACCCGCCGTCTACTGTAGATACGTGGATGACATCTTCGTGCAAATCAAGGACCTCCACGAACTACAGGAACTCCAGCGTCGCTTCATGACCTCCTCCGGACTTAACTTCACCTTTGAAAAATCTAACAATGGACAACTCCCCTTCCTCGACATCCTCGTAGCTCTGAACGATCATGGGTTCAAAACCACCGTCTACATTAAACCTACTAACACAGGACAATGCCTCAACGGTGATAGTGAATGCCCCGCCGTTATCTTCTATCCTCCATCTCCGCCTATGTTAGGAGAGCCCTCACGCACTGCTCTACCTGGGCCGACACCCACCAGGAATTAGAAAGACTATCCCAAGTTTTAGTAAATAACGGATACTCCAACTCCGACATCTCCAGCACCATCAACCACCATCTTGAAAAATGGTACACCCAAAGCCCTCCCAACATTGACCCCCCCAATGAAATTAAGATCTTCTACCGCAATTACATGTCCTCTGAACACAAAAATTACGAGGCCGTCTTAAAAGATATAATCTCCAAGCATGTCCACCCAACCAACCCGGAAAACAAAATCAAATTAATAATTTATTACAAATCCCCCAAGACCTCCAACCTCGTTCTCCGCAACAAACCAGCCTCCACCAAGATAAAGAGCCCGATGACCGACGATCACGTCATTTACCAACATACCTGTAATTATGAGGACTGTGGACCTCATTCCTATATTGGTATGACGCAGACTCGTCTTTCACGTCGGTTAACTCTTCACCTTCAGGCTGGAGCCATCAAAGACCACTATCTCACCCCTAACCACCCTCACCTCACACGCAACGAGTTAGAGAAACACACCACCATACTCGATAAAGAAAGTGACCCAAGGAGATTACCTATACTCGAAGCTTTATATATCCAAGCCTTACATCCCAACATCAACACAGAAACTCTGGACCTTCAGATCCTTCCTTCTGCCAAAAGGCACTACCCTACAGGACCTAACACCCCTCCTCGCCCCCCGGTGCCCTTGACGCAGCCCCCCGCGCTACCTCCTTCAGCTTCGTCTTCTGCAGGCGCCACACAACTTAGGCCACGCCCCTCGACACGCAGCCAATCAGCTTCGACCCCACCTATCGACCACCATCCCGCATCCAGTGCGCATGCGTGAAGCGGTTACCCCCTTTCTCTCTCCTAGTTTAGCCTTCCACCAATCGCAGACTTTTGCCCCCTGTTTTCCGCCTCCTCTGATCCTCCACCCTCTATATATACCCTTCCTGTTTACCTTTGATATCATTCCTTCCTTACTTGATAATGCTGGTTGTCCAGTGAAACGCGTCGTATATCCTGTATCTTCATGTACTTTAATGTAACCCTGTACCACCATGAATTTTGCTCATCTCCTTCATCTACTTCCTGCCACCCAGCGAAAACTCATCAGAGACCTGGAAACTTTGAATAATAAAATTTCCAACTCAGAAATTGCCATTTCTTTCAACCTCGTATGTATTAAAGAAAATTTATTACCTGGCTTTACCAACATATATATATATAAATATATATATATATATATATATATATATATATATATTATATATATATACAGTATATATAAAGAGAGAAAGAGTATACCCTATAGAGTAAACTAGTAAAGGAAAACAGATGGTGAAAATTCATGAGTGAAAAAATAATATAAACAGAAATATGAAAGAAATAAGAAAACGCCAAGAGCTCATCACAAAAACACCAATGAAAACACCTAAGTTTTTTAGGGGTGTCAGTAGAAAAGCCAGAGATTTATCAATTAACGTTGACTCTATTTGGACCTCCCCTGTTTTGCTTCATTTGCTTGGAGATTTTAAGACGTTTCACCTCATTAGAATGGCGTTAATAAGACGTTTCATCCCTTTCAAATGTCGATTTTTATCTGGGCGCGCGACAGCGAGCCTGTAACTTATAAGAAATTGGCCTTCGGCCGGGACAGTTTCCTATCGAAAAATTTACAAATTTAACTTGAAGGGGTCTTGGCGGACAATGTTTTAATTTGAAGGAAGTCTGGGAAGGCGATTTGTTAACCTAAGAAACTATATAAAATATATTGTTCGAAAATGGCAGCAGCAAGCATGTGTGTAAGTGTATACAAACTGTAAGTGTATCAAACTACTGTACTAACTACCCGTCAATACCACCAACAAAGGCCTACTGAGGGAAACAAATGGGGTGCGGGGGGGAGGGGGGGGGGGGGTGATGATTAGTTGGTAATCGTCTAGAGTGGCTCCGGCGTTAGTATATATATACACATATATATATATATATATATATATATATATATATATATATATATATATATATATATACACACGGTACCGGGTATATTACTTTGAAACCCTAGACCCTTTCAAAATAGCAATAAGATAACTCTACAGGTTCCCCTTTACATTGATACTTGTTTTGGTATAGATATATTGGAAGGCCGGTTTCACCTTAATTAAGGGGAGGCAGACCGTTTTTCTGGACCCCTTCTCCCTAAGCGATTTTATCACCTTTCGCTCCATTTCGTTGTCAATTTAAAGACCTTTTGCGCCATTTAGGTGTCGATTTTTTCCTGGCGAGCGATAGCGAGCTTGCAATTTTAAAAGGAACCGGCCTTCGGCCGGGACATTTTTCTACCGAAATATGTACAAATTTATCTTGAAGGGGGTTCTAGGGGGTGTTTTTCTAAGCTTGATGGAGGTCTAGCGAGGAAACTAAGATAATATCTGAATAAATGATTTAAAGAGCAAAACAAAATCGGCCAGTCTCCCCTTAAGTATAGGCTTGCTATCGCTCGCCAGGTACAAGTCGACACGTGAATGTTGTGGAACGTTCATAATTGCCAAACTAAGGAGGCGAAACGTTTTAACCCTTTGAAGACTGACGCATTTTGACAGTTTATTCTGGCTATCATTAGGTGATTTTATACAGTTTAGGAAGGAACTGTGGGAATTAAAAGGGTAAAGCCTATCTCAATTAACCCTCTGCCTTCCATACACCCTTCCTAAGCTAAATAATATCGCTAATAACAGCCAGACACAGAAAGGAAATGGCGTCCTATTATCTTGAAAGCATTAAGGGGAGATGGGGCGTTTTTCCAGATCCCCTTCTCCCTCATGTTTTTCCCCTTTAGTTTTCAGATTTTAAGATGTTTGCCCCATTAGTTTGTCGCTTATAAGACCTTTCGCCCCATTTATTTGTCAATATTAAGATCATTCGTGCTATTAAGGTGTTGGTGTTTTTCCTGGCGAACGATAGTGAGCCAGTATTTATTTACATGTTTTCTACCGAAAAATGTACAAATGAATCTAGAAGGTGGATCTAATGGATGTTTCTTTTAAGTTTTATGAGGTCTAGGCAGAAAACTAATACAAATTACATATATATATTACTGTGTATATATCTATATATATATATATATATATATATATATATATATATATATATATATATATATTATTTATTATATACCGATATATATATATATTATATATACCGGTATATATTATATATATATATATATAATACATATTAATGACCCACCTAGCATCATGGTGTTAGTAAAACTAATAAGTGGGCTGCCTATCAAAATAACCCCCCCCCCCCCCCCCCCCCCCCCCCCCCCTGCCTCTAGCCCAGCCCTGTTATACCCTGTCCCAAGTCGGTAGTCCAGAAATCGTGAACACTAACCTTTGCAACTCAATAAGGGCTAGAGCAAATGGGCAGTAAATGTCCACACTTATTCCCTGGCTGACCCCTCCCACATGGTAGAAATATTAGCTGGATTACTCTAGTTGTTTGTGAGTTATAGAGGTTAATGTTCAAGGCTTTTGGCCTACTTGTTTAGAACAGGGTATAGGCGGCCAAGGTAGAGAGCTGAACATTATGGTCCAGGGATATGAGCAGGTTTAACCCTTTTTAGACCGAGAAGGGGGGGGGGGGAGGACTTTTTCAACTTCCGCTGTTTTGCTTTATTATTTTGGTGGATTTTATGACGCTTTACCCCATTGGTTTGGCGAAGACGCTTCAGGGGAGACTGACCGTTTGTTTGGTCTATTAATTAATTTATTCAAATATTTTTTTAGTTTCCTCCCTAGACTCCATCAAGCTTATAAAAACACCCCCTAGACCCCCCCTTTAAGATACATTTGTACATTTTTCGGTAGAAAAATGTCCCGGCCGAAGGCCTTTTCCTCTTAAAATTGCAGGCTCGCTATTGCTCGCCAGGAAATAATCGACACCTAATTGACAACGAAATGGGGCGAAAGTTGTTAAAATCACCCAAACCAATGGACTTATAATCTCAAAACTAGTGGGGTTAACATTAGGGAGAAGGGGGTCCAGAAAAACGGTCTGCCTCCCCATAACCCCCATTCAGGTGTCGATTATTTTTAGCTAGCTGGTAACTTATTCCTCTTTTCTCCTCTTCCCTCCTTTTCTTCTTCTCCTCCTGTTTCTTATCCTCTTTCTTTCCCCATCCTCTTCCTCTTATTTTCTGTATTATCATCTCCTTCTCCATCTCCCTTGTGCCCTCTTTCTCCCCTCTTCCCCTTCCTCTTCTTCTTCTTAGTGTTTTTTTTTTCGTTATCATTATCAGTATCTTCTTCCTCCTATTATTCCATCTTCCCCCTTCTCCTACGCTTCCTCCTCCCTCCCATCCTTCCTCCCCACAATCCTCTCTCTTCTTCCTCCTCCTTCTCCCACTCCTTCTCCCACTCCTCCTCCTTCTCCCACTCCCCTCTTCCCCCCTCCTCCTTCTCCCACCCTTTCTTCCCCCCTCCTCCTGCTCCTCCCGCTCCCCCACTTCCCCCATCCTCCTCCCTTTCTCCCTCCTCCTCCTCCTCCCGCTCCCCCACTTCCCCCCTCCTCTCCTCCCCACCATCAACCCATCCTCTCCCTTCCCCCTCCCTCCCTTCCCACTCCTCCCTCTCCCCCTTCCTCGCCCAGATAAGCTGGCAAAACTATGGACAGAAAAAGAAACTATTGATCTAGATTGCATGCTATCATTGAAACAAATAAAATCAATAATACGTACAAAGCAGGATGAACAAATGATTGAAAAAATGCAAGCCAGATACAGTAACAGCCAGACTTTAGATCACTACATTAATGTTGCACAAAGAACAAACTTTACATATGGGCGATACAGGAATGCTTCTAATGATTCCTTATGTACTAGATTTAAATTAGGTTATAAGTACATGTGGCAGCTAGGAGTGAAGAAAGCAGATGAAATTTGCTGCCATTTCTGTAAGGAACCAAGATGTCACACCCTGCATCACTATATTCTACAGTGTCCTAAATTGACAAATTATAGAAATCCTCTCATAAACAATGTTACCGAACAAGTAATATGGATGATTAACAACAATAAAGTTGAATGTTTAGCTAAAATGTGTAAAAATATAGGGCATTGTTAAGATAAGCTGTTAAGATATAAATTCTCTTGATGCCTTCATTATAAATATTGTTATTATTATTTTACTTATTATTAATATTATTATTTTTATTATTATTATTATTATTTTCACTATTACTACTTTTTATCTTATTTATTTATTAGTTATTATTTTTACTTTTATTTATATTATAAGTATTATTATTATACTTATTGTTTTAACTTTTTAATGTTATTACTATAGTGATGTACTATAATTAACTAGCTACTATCTACAATCTATAAGTCGCCAAAATATAGATAGCTAAATAAGTTTGCCATAAATTTGTGAATCTTTGCTAGTGACCCCAGGTGGGCTGGGGGGCGGTCCGGTTTCCTCGTTAAGAGATAATCTGACCGTTTTCCAGCCAACTGGGGATTGGCAGGGATTAACTAACTGCCCCTGTCTCAAAGTCTAGACAGGAGGTCATATACATTCCATGTACTTTAGTTGATTTACTCTATTGTATGTAAGTAAATTATTGATATATACTGTATATAATTATATAATTATATATATATACAATACATATTACAATATAGACTGGGAGGAAGGAAGCCCAAGCATCTTCACCCTTTTGAGTCTCCGTGTATTCACATACCTGTTTGCAACATTTGTATATCCTGTATTTATACGAACTTAATAATATAATCAAATCAAATCAAATCAAATCTACTCATCCTCCCCCTCCTCTCCCCCCACCCCGTTATCCTTCCTCCTCCACCTCCTGAGAGCCAGTAATTAAATAGAGTGGCCCGGGAGAGACTAGAGGTTCATTCTGCCATCCATCATCAGGGGCTTTAATAATAACAACAACAACAACAACAACAACACAACCTATGAGAGAGAGAGAGAGAGAGAGAGAGAGACTGAGGTTCATTCTGCCCTCCATCATCAGGTGCTTTAATAGTAACAGCCACAGACCTATAACAACACATACCTATTAGAGAGAGAGATAGCTAGATAGACCAGCGCCAGACTGAGGTCAATCATTCTGCCCTCCATCA